>APFE030699628.1:423163-488180 GCA_000404065.3 Pinus taeda | reverse complement strand
TTAGACTGGCAGTCTAAAAATAGACTCCGCCCATATGTCTAAAAATAGAGGTCCATATATTTTTACCAACATGACCAATCATCCATAAATAGCATCCTGCAACTCATAGACCATGATCCATATGTCCATTAATAGAGTTTGCGCCAAAAATAGCCTGCGGGCCCACTTAGTGAAGGTGACTTCTTTTCACTAAGCTACATCATCTTGTTGCATTTTCAACAGATTTTTTGATTTTCATAATCATATAAGCGATAACCAAAGTCATTAACACCATATCCAATAAAGGTACATTTCTTTGATTTTGCCTCAAGCTTTGTTCTATTTTCTTTATTAATATGGACAAAGGCCTCACAACCAAAAGGCTTTAAAAAAGAGTAGTTTACCTTTTTACCTGTCCATGCTTCCTCTGGAGCACCACCATCCAAGGAACTTGAAGGCCCTCTATTTATTAGATAAATAGAAGTATCTACAGCATCTGCCCAAAATTGTAAAGGCAATCCTGCATGCAATCTCATGCACCTTGCACGCTCCATGATTGTTTTGTTCATCCTTTCTGACACACCATTTTCTTGTGGTGTTCTTGGAACTGTCTTCTCTCTGCGAATTCCATGCTCATTACCTATCAAGCTCTTTGTTGCAATATTCATCTCCATTGTCTGATATGAGACACTTCAATTTCTTTTATGTCTCAATCGAAACCAAAGCTTTCCATTTCTTGAAAGTATCAAATACATAAGATTTATTCTTAATACAATAAATCCAAGTTTTTCTAGTTGCATCATCAATAAAAGTAACATAATAACGAGAGCCACCAAGAGATGATACCTGAGCAGATACCCATACATCTATATGCACAAACTCTAATTTTTCGCTCTTCTTTTCTTTCCCAACTCTGAGAAATTTGACTCTCTTCTGTTTTCCATAAATGCAATTCTCACAGAATTCCAAATCGACATTCTTCAAACCCGGTAAAAAATTCCTTGTGAAGAATTTTCATCCCCTTTTCACTCACGTGTCAGAGCCTATGATGTCATAATGTTGCATCTGCTCCTTTGGAAGTTAAAGCATTAACAAAGTTAGAAATACCATTGCATAAATACAATGTACCAACCTTTCGCCTTTTTCTATTCCCAGGGCTCCTTTGGTGACCTTCCCAGCTTTATGAAAGTTGTCACACAACCTTCACTGCTTAACTGCCCTGTTGAAATCAGATTTTTCTTTAGATCTGGAACATGCATTACCTCCTTTAGTAGCCATTGGTTTCCATTCTATTGTTTTACAAGCACCTTACCCATTCCAACAATTTTACAGGGTTTATCATCACCCAAGCGAACTTGTCCAAAATCTCCTTGAACATAGTCATGAAAGTATTTCTTATCAAGTGTGGCATGGAATGCGACCCTTGAATCTACCACCTAGGAATCAGTAATATTTTCAAAAGAAAGAATCAAAGCATCTTGTAACACCTCACTTGTCACATTTGCTTCATGATTGTTTTCTTGCTATGCATCTCCTTGTTTTCCTTTCCGAGATCTATAGTCTTTCTTTAAGTGTCCTTTCTTTCCGCATTTCCAGCACACATTCCCCGATCTGGACTTGGATCTACCTTTCCTTGATTTACTACGATATCCTGAGCTCTGTCCTTTTTCCATTTTTCTTCCCCTAGACTCTGCACTTAAAGCATTACCTAATGTCTCCCTGGAGCTTTTCCGTCTCATATCCTGGCTAAGGATAGCATCGACAACATCATCAAACTTTAAAGTACTAGATCCAAAAACAGAGTTACTAATGGCCATTACTAAACCATTCCAACTTTCTGGCAATGAGCACAAGAATAACAAAGCTCTAACTTCATCATCAAAGTTTACTCCTACAGAACTTAACTGACTTGTAACAGTGTTAAAATCATTTAAATGGTCTGCAACAAATCCACCTTCCGACATCTTCATATTAAATAATTGTTTCATAAGAAATACCTTGTTTTAGGCTGAGGGTTTTTCATATAGCTTCACCAATGCCTTAATCAAATATCGATGTTTCCTTTGAAATGTTGAACGCAACCAATGCTACGAAGAACAACCATACTGTTCCGAGTGCCTTTCTATTGAGAAGGTTCCATTCTTCATCTGTCATACCCGTCATCATCCTTGTTTTTTTGCCCAATGGTATGTACAAATCTTTATGATATAGATAATCTTCCATCTGCATCTTCCACAGTGAGAAGTTTTGGCCATTAAATTTCTCGACCCTAAACTTACCATCTTCTGCCATTGCTCCCACTCGAACCAAGAACCGTTCTTTCCTGCAAGTTATTAGCCAAATAGACCTTCAGCTTTGATACCAATTGTTAGAAAATTATATACTACAGAGCAATGGAACACATAGAATATTGCATAAATATAAACATAGAAAATGCATAAAACCAGAGAGACACAGATATACATGGTTCAACCAATTTGGGCTACGTCCAGCCCGAACAACCAGTCCTTCCTTTCTATTATCCAGCAAAATGAAGAGACACAACCTACAACAGATCTGTTGTAATATCCTTTGTTTAGTCTCACAGTCTCACCTCTCTATTTCTCGCTCGGAGAATACACATCTATATCACAGCCTCAATACAATGCCCTCATACAAAGAGAGGGGTTGCCTTCTAGGGCAACAAACCCTAAACTAAACATAAGTTCTACCGTAAGATCATTCGCCTAATGAACAACCCAGATTGACTAGAAATTACTATACTTTTACAAGGCAACTTTACATATGTTTTTAACTTTGGGGGTACTGCCCCCGAAACCCCCGCTGGGGGACCCCTGGCCCCCGAACCCCCTCGGGGGGGACAAGTCCCCCCAGCACCCCCCCGCGTGGAGGGATATACACACTTCATGGGGTATACATCTGGTTGAAACAAAGACCTCTGAACAATCATGCTCCACACCCAACAATAAAGACTCTGCATTTTGTGGGCGTGGAGCGCGTAGTTTGTTAAAGAGTCATAGGGTTTTCCGCCCTTAATTTTGTTATTGTAATGTCAATTGTAGAGATCTACCCATGGTCTGAGGACCATGGGAGTGTATAAATAGAGTAAGGCTCCAAGTAGTAAAAGAACCTAATATAAGAAGAAGAAATGACGAAGGATTAAGTCATATCTGTGGAGTAAAGTCTAGTTCTGGGTCGTAGAGTAGAAGAAGGCTCTGCAGCTGAGTGCACAGAGGCCTAGTACTCTGCCACTAAGTGCGTGGACCCCTGCAGCTGAGTGCATAGGGAAAGTCGAGTCTGTATTAGTTGGAAATATTAATAAAGAGAAGTTTCCTATCAATTATGCGTATTTATTTCCTATTTTAGGCATCTGTTATATTGGGTTTGAAATTCACTTCTAATACTTATATGGTGCGTGAATGTGTATAATGGTGTTGATTAAGTGAATGCAAGATAGAATACCTTTTTACGTGAAGTTAACTAAGATCAGTTAAATAAGATAAGTAAGATATTCAGTCTAGGTTAGGAAATAGCGCAGATCGCTTCCATATCTGTGCGAAAGCATTTCAGCCCCTGGTAAGGGCTGTGTGAAAGATGATTGTGCCACTTCGCGAGGGTACTGAAGGTTGGGACAGTGCGCAAAGTGACCTGCGCGATGGAAGGTCTAGTTGGACTAAATCGACATACCAAAGGTGCGGAAACTTGGTTCTAGCATCCTCCCATACTACTTTGGGTGAGACTTCAATCCACACTCCGCGGGATGATGCCAAAAGGGCCAGTGATGTAGGGATTTGTTTGGCTAAATAACTCTGAACCTGGTTCAGGCCCCCATAAGCCAACATCAGCTATATTTTCCACTAGGTCACTTATAAAAAGTTGATCATTACTAAGTAACTTATCAATTGGGAGGTCACGGGGTCAAATCTCCTCAACGCCCTTGGGGTTAGGCCTGACCAGATAATTCGATGGGTAGATCCCTTCAGGTTGATCTGCCCAAATTATTCCCCGTTGTTGTAGCGACCACTTAATGTCCGTGAACCACAGTTGAGTTTTTTTTTTATATAATAGAGAGTTATTTGGGGAGACTAAAAGTTGGTTTCACAGACACACATATAAGAGAACTAGTATTATCAAGGAATTCTAAAGGTATATTGAGGAAGTGGGACTTTCACACTTTGTATACTCACTCATTATGAAGGATACATAAGCTTCATAGTCAAAGTATCATTTGACAAAATTATTGACAAACTCAAATGGAGACAATCATTAATGAAAAATGAATAAATTATAATTCTACATTTTGGACCATGTGGCCATCTTGTAAAACAAAATTTGAGTATTTGTCGACTTTTAAAAATCATACAACACTTTTTCCAACATGTCAAAAATTGTTTACGTTGGAAGAATATCAAGATAATACACATAAACAAATTAAAATATTAAAGAAAGAAATCATAAAACTTCAACAAAAGAATGAAGCATCAAAAATGAAATATAAATATCTTGAGTATCAGTTTTGCAAAGAATCAAGAGAAAGTAACAAAAATTTGGCTTTTAAGGATAAAAAATTGCTTGTGAAGGTCAAGGAGTCCAAAGATAGAAAGAAAAATTAAAAAAGAAAAGGAATGTCTCAAGAATAAATTCAACAATAATCTATTGCAAAAGGAAGAAGAAAAACTGCACTTAAAAACCCTTAATCAAAGGTCAATAAAACAAATTAGAGATTTAAAAGATGAATATCTTGAACATTAAAACACTGAAAATAAGGTTGATGAATAAGAAATTGAAGAATTCTTACGTCTCACAAATCATAATCAAAGTCTACTCACTCAAATTAAGAAACTTAAAAAAAAAGAAATCATAGAAAAAGAAATTAGAAGAACTTATCATGAAATAAGTATCAAAGTCTTGACAAGTAAACATTTAAATTGAAGAAAATATTGGTCCAGTCAAATATCACAACTCAAGAAGATGACAAATCAATTGAAGTAAAAACATATTCAGATGTTGCGGTTCAAATGATGAAAATTCCAAGTGAATATTATGTAACCAACTAAAGAACATCAATACTTGAAGAAAATCAAGGAATTGCCACACACATGATAAGGGAAAATCATTTCACAAGAAATCCTTATCGACATCCAAATCAAAAGAACATGCATCTCAATTAATCTGCTTATTTGTATCACTCATAACGAAAACAACAAACTTATGTTCTGAATATTATTGATGTTCATAATCTAATCTTACAATAACGATTTATCCTAGCTATCAAATAATTCCAAAGTTTCATATAATATTGTTTTAGGATGGTCAGATCCCTTCTCAGTTCGACAATTTTGTTTATCACTCATAGGATCCTATCATATTATATAATCAAAGATGACTACTTAAAGAACTTCAAAAAATACAAATAGATTACAAGACAAAGAAATAGATGACACGCCTTGTCAGCAATAATCTTTGAGTAAAAAGATATTCTGAAGAGGAAGGAAATGTTATGAGTATAATATATATATAAATAACATAACTAATAGATAATAACAATAAGAATAATAGTTAAATAATAATTATTTACTGAAGTGGCATGTCTAAAAGAACATGACTGTTCATGAAGGGGTACCAACCTAGGTATATAAGCAAGCCCTCATTTGTAACATCGATAATCTCATATCTTTTGCCGTCTGTACATTCAACATTTTGTATATAAATACATTACTCGTCCTATGATGGATACTTTTATATTTAATATATTTTGAATACTTTGTTGCATATACAAACCTTGTTCATTACATACACATGCATAATTTAATATATGGACCAAGTGACTTGCCAACCTAATAACTAAACTTCCATAATATTGAAAAAGATCAAATTAAACAACCCACTAACATACAATATAGGAAACACATGCCAAATCATACAATATAAGCCTTCCCATTTTGAGGCAACTCCATTCTAAACCTCAAATTCAGTTCCCTTTGGAATACCAAAATCCCAAGTTCTCCACAAACCTCAAATTTCAGCTAAAAACTGAATTTCTACTTGATTCCAAATTTCATCATGTCTACCAAATACCAAATTTTGCCCTATTCGTTGAACACCGAAATTTTGGACGTGAAACACTAAATTTTAAACACCAAAGTTTTTGGTGATGCGGAACACCAAATTTCACCTTATCCATCTAACTCCAAAATTCTAGGCAATGCAAAACATCAAAATTTTGTCTCTTCCCTAAACACCAAAATTCTGGGCTCATAACATAAAGTTTCATGCACTCTACCTCACTCCATCTAAAGAGGTGAGGCACATCGCATAGTTATTCACGACAAAAAATGGCCCCCACATCCACATGTATGGCAGGATACAACCCAATCATGCCCTCCTCTAGAACTCATCCCAATATTTGCTTGATCCATCCAAACTCTACTTTGTCTAAACTCCAAACTCTACTCTATCTAAACTCCAAACTCTATTGTTCGCCTCGCTAACTCATTGCTTGATTGATGTGCATTCTCTTCTCTCGTCATCCCAACTATATATATAATATATGTTGCGTCGTGTGCCCTACCCAACCAACATGGATCACAACCTTCCATTTATCCGACTCTACGTCTCCCCATTCACTGCATCATTTGCCCATTACATGTGCACTTCATTCTTCTCAACATATCTCGTCATCACCTGGTGTCTCGACTCATCCGTTACATCTTAGATGTTTACTAGTTATCCCAATCTAACTCAATCTATTTCACAAGTGAAAGTGTTCTAACCAACTTGTCCCAAGTATGGAATGACTGTGTAGGCGTGATCCTAGCTTAATCATCCAACCCATCTCTACATGCACTGTCACCCAAATCGTCTTGACCTTTGTATAAGTGAACTCATGCTTGTTCCATATATATGGGTGTTTTCCCATCTGCCCAACTCACCCAACTTGGTCCATGTCATCTCAGTTTTCCCATTTCCATTGCATGATGGTGGAAACACCAGATTTGGTGTTTTGCTACACAAATTCATGCACGATATAATCACACATATAGGTGCACCCATGCCATGTGATATGGCATTCAAAGTTAGTCATGCAACCCAACTCATGTTGTCATTTCATCTGGACCACTAAGATGTTGTGCAAGTGTCGTTAAGGTAAGAAACCCCCAAAATTTCATGTGGGAAACCAAGCCAAATACCCATCATCGATATGCTCAAGCACACTCGTGCACCCGACACATCATAAAGCTTGAGGATCTTACGTCCTCCCCCACTCAAATTCACTTCAGTCCTTAGCAATCCCCAATCAACGACTCGACCACCAAGTCACGAAAAGAAGTTTCATGGTTTAAAGTCATGCTCATTGATATGCCTCACCTCTACTCCAAACAAACTCTTACATGCATCCATGTAATGGATTCCCCTATGTCCCTAGCTAATCTATAGTTAATCTAACATCATGTAAAAACCACAAAATCTCACTCCCTCACATAAGTGCCACCATTTCCTGTAGTGTCTCTCTAATAATCTCCAACCTCATCCAAGCTCACCTTAAGCACCTCCATGGCACCCAAGAATAATGAATCTTGACATCATCTTGATAGCACGCCACACTCCCATGGCTCATTGAGAAGGAAGGGTGGGGTAGCCCTTATTAATACTATTTTGGTCTCCATCCTATACTAACTCTATTTCTCTTGGTAAAGTGCCTCCATAATTTTTCCTCTTCTATGAGTTGCTCCAACATAGGATCATATATATACTCACCATCTCCAAGCCCATTCGTAATAGTTCTAGTCTCCTCCATAACACACTTGTACCAAGGTTGTGGAGTCTCCTCATTACACTCTAAGATCATAAGTTACTCATCCACCTAACCTGTGGAACAATATAGATATCTGACCTCCACTCCAACCTCTTTTTAATTTGAGACCTTCTCTTGATTCCTCTCTACCAAATCTACAACAATGCTCATATGCTACACCAAGACATCCTCTACACATCGAAACTTATCATCTAAGTCTTGAATCCTCTCCTCATGCATTAGAACTACTTGTTTGAACATCTCCACACATCTCAGTCTCATAACAACTCCATTGCCCATGTGTATGTATGTCACTCGAACTCCCATAGCAAGCAACATCATTGGTTATGGTTCGGAAAATATCATCAAATGATATAAGTGAGGAACCAGAATGACCAATGCTGACCTCAAAAAATCCTATCCTAACACTGCCTGTCATCTAAAGGAATGATAGTAAGACTCGTCTCACCTAGCCTCTTGCCCAATTTGATCAATACACATCTACTTGTGCCAACCACCTTCTACTCACCTGAGTTGACAAATTTTAATGAAGTGTGCACATGCATAGGGAAAAACCTAAGTTGTCTCACAACACCCTCCCTAATAAAGATATGAGTCACTCAACTGTCAATCATAACCAACACATATCTCCCACTAACTTATGCATTAACATAACTCCAACGAGTACCTACTAAATCTAATGGAGGAGCGGGGTCTGCTCCTACAACCACCCCAAAACCTACATATCTCTAACATTTAGCTTCTCTGCTTTCCTTAAAGTTGATAAATTCTACTTTAATGGGCAATACCTTGCATAATGTTTCTTCCTGTATATCCAACATGATACCAACTTCTTCTCTAATGATGCATCTAATATCTTTGATTATTCGCCTTTTGACACCTTCGATTTCCCCTTGTCCTTCTTCTTATTGCCCTCATCACCATGCTCTATCTAACTATTCTTTGGGCCAGATTTCTCCTCGCCTCTATAATCCAATAGTTTATCAGTAGCAATTATGGTAGTCACAATAATATGAATGTTTTGGTGTTGCAACTCACTTTTTTTTTATGACAACATTCCATATATGAAATGGATCAATTTTTCCTCCTCTGAGATGTTCTTGGTCTCCAATAAAAGTCCTGAGAATTCGTCGATGTAGGTCTGGATCTTCCCCGTGTGCTTCAAGATTCCAAGCCACCCATGACTAATTTCCAAGCCAAAACACTACATGCAAAGTAGCCTTCATCTCTAGCCATGGAACTATCATGGCCATAATACAACCAACTAGAAATTATTCCACTTGGTTTCTCTGCTACAACTTAGCAATTATTATTAGAAACATAGAAACAACATTTACATTGGCCTCATTTGAACATCCACTCATTTGATCCAAGTATTGTTCCATATCCCAATAGAAATACCCTAACACCTTTGCACTTCTCATCCCATCATTTGACTCGGGTTATCTCACCTTAATCTTCATTGTAAATGACCCGTTCCTAACAATCATTCTTAAGCGTTGATCAAATCATCCTAATTCTGAAATTTCTATCAAAAAATCACCAACTCACTTTCCATGTCCTCAACCTTTCTTCCATCTTTTTAGATTTTTCATCATAGTTCTCTAGATTACAACCCATTAACCTACCACCATTTCCACATTTTCCAAGCGATCATTCATATCAAGGGTATTTGGATCTCTCTTTGTGTCGATACGTTGTGTTGTGAACTAGCCATGAGTGGACAAGGACTGGTCACTTCAAGAATCTAAATACAATAGTCACAATGTATTCGTCACAACTACAATGACATCTTCCCCATTTATCCTTCATCAGTAAAGTGACAATAGATAACACCATTTTACTCTCCAAAAATAATCTACACGAGAATTTTCAAAAGAGGAACTCTCCACCTTTGTCAATGGTACCACTATTAAGTTTTCTAGCTTAAAAAGTACTTCTAGTCTTGTGTCTTAACTAGAAGGACCTTTAATTACCTCTTTAGAAGCTTGTGTGCGAAATGTAGAATGTGCAATTGATTTGCACGCATGAAAATGTGTTTCATGTGACATGCATGAGATGTGCATGTAAACCAAGTTAAATTTATGCCCTGTACTTGAGTTAAAGTTGAGAAAGCTAAAGATAGGATAGTTAACTAAAGTAAAGTCACTTATCTTCAGTTAACTGGACGAGTTGATTTTGGCTGTCAATCTTGTTGTAGCATTTTTTTGTTTTTGATAAGATAGATAAATTAATCAATATATATATATATATATAATTATATTATATATATATATATATATATATATATATATATTGAAAAAATGTTAAGTTAGGATATGGTCATAACAATATTGAATAAAATGTTTTTGAAAATATCTTGATGATGATGTCCATATCAAAGAAAATGTTAAGTTAGATGTCCTAAAAAAAATCAAGACAAAAAATAAAATTTTAGGTTAGATGTCCTAAAAAAATCAAGACAAAAAAGAAAATGTTAGGTTAGAAAGAAAAGAAAACAAATAAACTCTGAAAGTGAGCAAGTCTAAATGCCACTACTATTTTTTTTGCAAAACAATGGTTGTGTGCAGCTTGTCATAAATGCCACAACCCATGACAGTCAAATAGTTTAATCTTGATTGCTTCATGCTTTAAATTTGATGTTATAATTAGAGAATAAAGATCTAGCCAAACTGTTTAATCTTGGCAGATCAGTAGTTAGGAAGAGAATAAGAAGGTGCTTATCAGTTTAATATAAGCCCTTGGATGTTATAAGGTTAGAATTAGATAGTTTGCTTTTAAAAATAAAAAATAAAAAAAGGAAAAGGGTTTGCTAGCTTAAATGCACCCATTAAATGAAGAAAAAATGATAGGATAAGAAAAGGGTAAGTAGAAGAAATGTTGCAGAAGTATGATGATTGATTGGACAAAATGTACATTTATCATGTTTTACCATATGTTTCTATGTCCATGAGGTAATTACACAAAGCAAATAAAGGTCTACAAGATCAATTAATTAACTTCTGTCATCCTCATTCTTCCCTGTATTTACTAACTTCTCCTTCCCACCTTCATACAACTCATATTCATTCATTTTCCATTAAAAAAACCCCTTTTCCTAAGGTTAAAATCCTTTTTGCCTAGGAAAAGTGAAAACCCCATGTTAAATCCCCTTTTACCCAAAAAACTCACAAAAAGATGTTTAGCTTAAGTATTGAGGTATATATGTGAAAAGAAAATAACTCATGAAAAGGCATTTTACTTAGTGTATTTCCCCTTTCTTCTCATGTTTCATATTAATGCTAACTTATAGTATTAAACCCCTAAAAGTCCCCTTTCCCGTATATTATTAACTCCCTTTATTAAATATCCTGAAACCATAAGTTTTATTATAAAACTATGTATTCCATAATACATCGCATATCGGCGGATCACAAATTTTTCAACGTGCATGCACTCTCCGCATTGCGATATGCGATGCGCGATGGACCCGAACCTGACACAAATATATTTCAATATTCATTTCCCATTTCGCATCCGCTCCTCATCGCAAGTCCTGGCTGAAGCATACACCCTCCACCATTGCGATCTCTGATATGTGATGGGAACTCAGACCCAATTGCAGTATTAACCATGATTTATTTTCCACATCGCGTTCGGCCCCTATCGCATTCCTTTGTGATGGGCCTTCCTTCGCTAAAACTGCGATTGCGATATGCGATGAACCTGGACCTAACGTCATTTATTCGCCTGAATTCATACTATTTCAAGTCCGCCATACCTTGTTTTGCAAAGGATTTCTTTGTTAAATTTTTTTATGTTTTAAACGAAGAACCAACCTAAACCTTCTATTTAACCATAAAACCCCGCTAATCTCAGTTTTTAACCCATAATAAAGCCCATACTGCCATGATTAATTGTTGGGCCCCTCTGTTGCTCTTTCCTCTTACCTCCGCGCTGCTCTTTCACTCCACCACCATCCATCAAATGCATTCAAATCCAATGACCCTCAGCGATTTCGGGTTGGCTTTCTGCCTGAGCATTACCTGCCCAAAAAAGCAATATTCCACCAACCTCCTCTTGCTATGTGTCAGGATCTAGACCATATCGGGTGACCCCTCCCAAAAACTACCCATGACTCATAAGCGGTGCGATGAAAACCAAAACCACCTCCTGCATAATGACAAAATGGCCACTGTTCACTTTGCGCCATAATTAAAAAATTACACTGTTTTTCTGTTTAAACAAAAAATCACCATTTTGCTTTGTTTCACCTGTTTTCACAGTGAAGCCTCCATAAGCCTCTGTGACCAATAAAACAATTGTTTTACCTTCCGATACGCTCTGGACTCCTTCCAATATCCTTTCAAGCTCAATAAAGTCATTGACGACCTTATCTATCACCTATGTTTTTCTAAACAATTTTTGTGTTTTGCAAGTAAAAACTCATGTTCCAGGCTTACAAAGAAAAAGCCTGCATACAGTTAGAATACAAATACGAAGATCATATCAAATTACTTTACCATGTGACATAAAATCTAAAAGGATTTACCTTTGAAAAACACAATAAAAACCTGAAATGCACAGTAAAAGTAAAAAGAACACAGTAAAGGCTACTCAACAGGGTCAAAGGATATTCACAGAGTTTAAAAAGTATAAGATGAAAGATCAAACGAAGGAATCAACCAGTGTAAAGGATACAAACAATCAAGCAGCTTAAAGGAAAAATATCAAACAACAAAGCCAGCACAAGCTGAATAAAAGGGACAACAAGAAGCAGTTCAATAGTTGCCCCAATCTTCTTGCATGAAGATCTTTCCTTTCCTAGAATAAATCTTAATCAGTTTAAGGATATTTTCGTAGTTCCATTATTGTATAAATAACTCTCTTCTCGAGTTGTTAATGGTTCAAGG
Source organism: Pinus taeda (assembly GCA_000404065.3). Lineage (NCBI taxonomy): Eukaryota > Viridiplantae > Streptophyta > Pinopsida > Pinales > Pinaceae > Pinus > Pinus taeda. Next base: position 475,493 of record APFE030699628.1, on the reverse strand, counting down.
TTCATTGTTCATTGTTCATTCCTTGTTAAGTCGTGATTGTTCATTCTACTTTGAACTTGGTTGCACCTTTGAAGGAAGCTTTTATAGACACTTGATGTACTCAGTCTTTCTGAAACCTTAATACAAAGAAGAGGATTTTGAATTTGGTTTTACATAGTTTGTGTTATCCTGTAAGTTTTTCCAGTTATCAATCATTATGTTTTTCTGTTGGAAATAATACTGAGATGGGGGGTGAATCAGTATTAGCAAGTGAAACAATTTTTCATTTCCATAATCAGATTCATATACGCTACTTCAGTTAATGGAACTCGCGTATACGCAACTGTGTTTAAGGAAACTAGCGTATATCCTGCAAACTTATGATTCAGTTAATTCATCATATGTTTATCTTTAATCAGTGCATCAGAACCACATAAACAGTAACCATGTGCAGTAAAAATAGAACAGACAATCACACACATGAACACAAGATATAAGGTTGAAACGCAATGTGGGTGAAAACCACCTGTTGCAATCATCTCTATCTTCTTTTAATAATAAGAAACCTCTTTTTATAATTTTTGTATTGGGGCAGACTTATACCAGTATGCAGCCTTCTACTTGCAGAAGGCTACAACCTTCTCTCGTTCTCCAGCTTCTCCTGGAAGGGAGCTACAACCCCTTAGCTCTTGTACTAGTTGATATGTTTACTAGTAGAAGGTTACAACCTTATATTCTCTTCTAGGGACCATGTTTCATAAATTTTTAGACTGGATCCATCATTCAATCATCAAATATATTTGCATCAACCAATCTTCTTTGCACCAACCACAACTGAATCAATCAATCACTATGACAACCGTTCAATCTTATCTTTCAGAATGTTGTAACTAGAATATAGTAACTAGAACCCAAGCAAAAACCCAAAATGTTGCATCAGCAAATAGAAGTAGCTAAAACATATTTTATAAGGTATACGCTACTTCCATGTGTCAAACCTGCGTGCATACGTTATTTTCTCAAGGCGAACCTGCGTACAGGTCTGCAAATCAAATTTAAGATGTATACGATGTTTTGATATGCAGAACCAGCGTGTATACGTGCCTTTTCTAAAGTGAACCTACGTACAGATTTGTAAATGGTGATTTAAACATTGCAACAATTCCAGACTTTAGTTATACCCAGATCATCATATTTACAGACTACAACATGCACCAGTTATTCAAATAAATTATCAAACCACATAAAGATACTTCATTTCAAGCCTTAAGATCTTGACCCATCATTAGTTCTTATCCTTCATCAAGCGCTAAGGTTCATCCTTGGTTCAGATCCAGCTATGCACCATAACCCAATAACCTATACACTAGATCTTTCTCTTCATCATATATTCAATACTTGAGTGCATCAGCCTAATGATCTTCCCCTCCTTTTATAGTCTTAGGCCTTACTCAATACCATGGACCAAAACCACTTAGGACTAATACCTTGGACCCAATACCTGGGGTCAATACCTCGGACCAGATACCTTGGACCAATACCATGGATCAAAATACCATGGACCAAAACTTAGTTTTCCAAGATATACGTGCCTTGCATTCTGTGAAAGTGGTGCATTCTGTGAAAGTGGTACGTATACGCGACTTGTATATAGTGAACCCACGTGTATACACGGCTTGGCCAATGGTGAACCTACGTATACCTCTCTTTCTTCATTCTAATCTGAACTTTGTGTTATTAACCTGCTGAACTGTGAGTTTCCATCAAGGACAACACCTGTGTCATAATGCCAACAATCTCCCCCTTTGGACTTGATGGCAACCCCAAGTCACTTTCCCGCTTTGTCATCAAGGGCAAAGGATTATGCTCCCCCTGAGTAATGCTGAATTCTTTGATATGATGAAGAGTGTTGATTGAGCTCCATGATCGAGTCCATGCTCCCCCTGAATATAAGCAAGGTTTGCAAAAAGATGTTCTAAAGGAAGAACATGACTCTATACATCATAAATGACCTTCCTATCACCAATGACTCATACATATATCCATCTCCCAACCAAGTGGGGATATACTAATTGTTTATACATGTCAAAACAAGAAACATTACTTCATCCATCCCATGCATAGTGGGGTAACAAATTAGGTTGTCTCATGACCTTTTCATTAAAAAATGTACATGACATATATAGCATAGACCAAATATCTTAAACAAGACCATGATAGTCATCAACAACTATCATTAGTAGAACCTGTTAATCAGCATCCATACTAGCAACCATGTTCTCCCCCTAAACCTGTTCCACCTAAATCAAAAACAACTATGTGAATTTGTACCAAGATCTTCCAAGATAATGCCCACAATGCATTATTAGAAGCATATGCTCCCCCCGAACTTGTGCCAGATGATCACTGTCAGATCTTCTCATTTCATATAATAGAAGAGTTATCAAGGCATCATTATCAATCATATATGCATCAAGTTATCAACAACTTATGAGAGCCAACATATTTCCACATGTCATCCACAGACTGTAACCATCATCAAGCAGAGTAGATAATTCATTGAACCATATCAAACCCCTTTCTTCCTGAGTCTTGCCCACTGCTTTTCTTCAAACCAACATATATACGACTATATACACAGAATCCAGTGTATGTATGCGACTACGCTTCATGAAACTCGCATATAACGACCTTTCTCTAAAACAGATAGGATTTAACAGTAGGATGATGCATCAAATATTCCCAGCTTCTGTCTAAGAAATTCAAATGTTTCTATGGGTAGTGGTTTGGTGAATATATCGATAACTTGTTCTTTGTTCAAGCACTTGCTCACGTAGAAAATGATATTTGATGGGTATGTGCTTGGTCTTGGAATGCATGACTGGATTCTTTGAAATATTGATGGCACTTGTATTATCACATAGAATGGAGATGGGTGGAGTACATGTGATCTGAATGTCTTGCAACGTTTGCATCATCCAAAGGAGTTGTGTGCAACAAGATGCAGCAGCCACATATTCTGCTTCAGCTGTAGATAATGCAATTGAACTTTGTTTCTTGCTGAACCAAGACACTAATCTGAAACCCATATAAAATGCACCACCACTAGTGCTTTTTTTGTCATCAACGCTTCCTGCCCAATCTGCATCGGTATATCCATGAAGTGTAAGATCTATATCTCTAGGATACCGTAAACCAAAATTATGTGTTCCTTGAAGATATTTGAAAATCCTTTTGACTGCCTAAAGGTGTGATTCCTTTGGATTTGCTTGGAATCTTCCAACTATTCCTACTGCTTGCATGATGTTTGGTCGGGTACCTATTAGATAAAGCAGACTGCCAATCATGGATCTGTAAGTTGGTTGATGTACTATTGTTGATTCATCATTTGAGCTGAGACTGCATCCTATTACCATTGGGGTACATACTGGTTTAGAATCTTCCATGCCATATTTTTTCAAGATCTGTTTGAGATATTTTGTTTGTTATAGAACAATACCATATTTATTTTGTTGAACTTGTAGACCAAGAAAATATGTAAGCTACCAGGCAGGGACATTTCAAATTCTTGCTGCATTGCTGAAGCAAAATTCTGACTCATGGCTTCTTCATTGGTACCAAAAATGATATCATCAACATACACAACAAGTATTAGAAATTTATTATTGTCAATCTTTGTATATATATTTCTATCAGCTGATCCCTTGGAAAAACCTTTTTGATGGAGATATTTGTCAAGACGGTAAGCCCTTGGAATATTTGTCATCTCTAAGAATGAATCCGTCCTGTTGCTCAATATATACTTCTTCTTCAAAGTCTCCATTAAGAAAGGCATATTTTACATCCATTTGGTATACTTTGAATTTCTGAAAACTAGAAAGAGAAAGGAACATTCTTATGGCTTCAAGTCTAACAACAAGTGCAAGAGTTTCTTCAAAATCTATACCTTCTTTTTTAGCATATCCTTTACAAACAAGTCTAGCCTTGTTTCTAATAACTTCTCCATTTTCATTCAGCTTGTTTTTGAATATCCCTTTAGTTCCTATGATATTCCTATCATGAGGTATAGGAACTAATTCCCAACTATTATTCTTTTTAGTTTGCTCAAGTTCTTCATTCATGGCCTTGACCCAACATTCATCTTTGCATGCTTCATTTATATTTTGAGGTTCGGTGGAGGATAACAATGCTAGATAGCTTGAAGCTTCTGTAATAGTTCTTCTTGTTTGCACACCTGCCTCTTTTTGTCTCAAAATTTGATTCTCTGGATGATTTTTTTGAACATACCTGGACGAAGTCTTTTCTTCTACTATTATCTCTTCTTTTAGTGCTTCATTGGTTTCTTCTTCAGAATTACTCTGATTTGATGTGGGAGGATAATCCTCATCTTCTTTATAATCTTCGGTTTTATTTGTTTTGGATTTTTGCATGCTTCATCAACCACAACATCAATACTTTCAATAATTTTCCCAAGTCTTTTATTATAACATTTATATCCTTTACTTTGGGAAGAGTAACCAAGGAGAATGCATTCATCTGCTCTGGGTTCAAACTTACCAAGCTTTTCATCAGTCCTTTTGATATAACATTTGCTTCCAAAAACTTTGAAGTATTTTACAGTAGGAGTCTTACCATACCAAATTTCATGGGGAGTTTGAGTGCTATTTACTTGAACATTTGCTTGGTTGAGAATAGTGACGACAGCGAATGCAGCTTCACCCCAAAAGGTTGCAGGAGTTCCAAACTCATCTAGCATAGCACGAGCCATTTTTTGAAAAGTTTTGTTCATCCTTTCTACCACTCCATTTTGTTGAGGAGTCCTTGCAGTGGATAATTTCTTTTTATTCCATGTTCTTCACAAAAGTCAAAGAATTCATCCGAGGTAAATTCCCCTCCTTGATCAAATCTGAGGCATTTGACTTTGCGATCTGATTCATTTTCAACCAAAGCTTTGAAGGCTTTGAAATTTTCAAATGCTTCATCTTTATGCTTTAGAAGCCCTATCCAACACATTATGGAAAAATCATCAATGAACAATATAAAGTATTCTTCTCCACAAGATGACTTTTTCCTTGATGGCCCACATAAATCAGTATGAACAAGTTCAAGAGGCTTACTAGCTGATCCTTCCTTTTCAGGGAAGTGCGATGGGGTTTGCTTACCAAATTGACATGCTTTGCATATTGTATTTTCTGGAATGTTGATATCAAGAAGATCATGAACATCCTGGAATCTGCATGTTTTCTTATTTGAGAGAAGCTTAGATTCCCCAATCTTCTATGCCATAGCTAGTGTTCATCATTTTTGCTTAGATAGTGATGTTGTTGTCCTCCCTTATGTATGTATAAGTTGTATGGAGGTCTTATACCTTTGATCACGGTTTCTCCTGTATCAAGCTCACGAACAACACATCCATTTGATCAAAATACTACTTCATTTCCTTGATCACACATTTGACTGACACTCAACAGGTTATGCTTTAGGCCATCAACATACATAACATTCTCAGCTTTAACTTTTTCTTTTAAGAGAACAGAGCCTTTACCTTTTATGACAGCAGGAGTGTCATTTCCAAATGAGACCTTCTTTTCCTTTTCTAAGGCATTATATGAATGAAGTTTTTCTTTGTCATATGTCCTCTGTTTTGAGCATCCACTGTCGATGTACCACTGATTTTCTTGTCCTTCTGCATACAAGGCTATACCACATCTTTCTGTTTGCTTTCCTTTCTTTCTCTATATTTTGTGACTTAATGGAGTTTGCTCATTCTGAGATGTTTGCTGAAATTTACTCCTGCATTTAGATTCTTCATGACCGAAGTTGTTGCAGATAGAGCATTCTATTTCATTTTCAAGAAGAGAAAAGTTATTGTAGGACCTTTTCATGATCCCTGTCACATTCCTTTAGTTTCGTGCTTCTCTAGTCACGATGGTCTTGTAAGCAACACATTGAGCAATTTTGTGTCCAAAGTTATGACATGAAAAACATTGGCCATTAAACAAGTTCCTACGATTATCAAATCTACCAACCTGGTGATTGTAGTTTCTATTGATATTCATTCTTGAAGTAGATTGAGTATGATTTACCTGAGGTTGGTTTTAGCTTCTGTTCATCATTGAAGTAAATTGAGCCTAATTTACCTGGTGATCTGCTTTATGCTGTTGCTGACGATTGTCAAATTGTTCATTGCTATTTTCTGCATCAAGATAGCTTTTAGTGGAGGTTGACGGCTTCTATCCTTGAGATGCTTCTTTAGTATATCCAAGACCTATCTTTATCAAAGGAGAATGCTTCACTTTGATAATTTCATTTAAGGTTTCTAATCCTTTAGCAAATCTAAGATTGAGAGCTTTTGTTTTCTCAATATCCTTTCTTAGACCCACATTTTCACATTCTAGTTTTTCATTGTGTTTTTCTCTTTCAGCAAGTTGGAATGTCAAAGTATCTATAATCATATTCTTTTCTTCTAAATAGATTTTGAGTTTAGAGATTTCTTCATAAAGGTCATATTCATCTAAAGCATCCAAGAAATCATCATCTTCAAAGGCCATCAGAATTATATAGTCATTACTATTTTCATCTTCATCACTAATTGATAAACCATCGTTATCTTCATGCGTAAAGTAGCTCTTCTAACTTACACTTTGTTTTCTACTCCATTTTGCAGATTCCTTGCCTTTATCAAACTTATCTTTTTGAGGACATTTGGCAACATAATGACTGACTCTTCCACAAGAAAAAAACATTTGAAAGGTAGTTTACCTCTGAATCTTTTGGAACCCCGTTGAAGGTTCTTGACAAAGTTTGCTTCTCCTTCCCCTTCTGAAATATGTCCTGATTCATTGAGTTCTTCTTTTCCTGAAGCTTTAAGTGCAGCTTCTCTCATATGTGATGGGCCTCCTTTTCTCATCTCGAAATCAATTAAGATTTCATTTAGTTGTGTCATAGTAATAGTCTGAAGATCCTGCTTTTCTCCTATGGCAGGTACTTTTGATTCAAACTTAGCAAACAAGGATCTTAAAACCTTTTCAACTAAAGTAACTTCTTTTATCTCTTCACCCAAATTCTTCATGCAATTAACAATCTCATCTATACGTAAGAAGTAACTAGCTATACTTTCATTATTGTGAATTTTGAGAGTTTCATATTGAATTCTGAGAGTTTTCAATTTTTCACGTTTTACCTGAGAGTCTCCTTCATAGCTTAGGACAATTTTGTCCCATATTTCTTTGGTGGTTTTGAGCTACATAACACTAACAAATTCTGATTGTGATAGACTTCCCAATAATGTATTGACAACCTTGGAATTGGTTTCATATTTCTTTTTACCTGCTGCATCTGTAGGAATTGTTGATGGAAATGTATATCCTCCTTCCACGATTTCCTAGACATCTGTTCCAAGAGATTGAAGATAGGTTGTGGTTCTTACCTTCCAATAAATGAAGTTGCTTCCATCAAAGATTAGTGGTCTGATGGATCCCTCTCTTTCTTGATTACTCATGATGATGGATCTTCCTTCAAGCGATCAAGCTTCTTCTGAAGGACCTGCTCTGATACCAATTGTTGGAAATAATACTGAGAGGGGGGATGAATCAATATTAGCAAGTCAAACAATTTTTCATTTCCATAATCAGATTCATACTTCAGTTAATGGAATTCGCGTGTATATGCAACTGTGTTTAAGGCAAATATCTTACATCCTGCAAACTTATGATTCAGTTAATTCATCATATGTTTATCTTTAATCAGTGCATCATAACCACATAAACAGTAACCATGTGCAGTAAAAACATAATATACAATCACACACATGAACACAAAATATAAGGTGGAAACCCAATGTGGGTGAAAGCCACCTGTTGCAATCGTCTCTATCTTCTTTTAATAAGAAACTTCTTTTTACAATTTTTGTATTGGTGTAGACTTATACCAGTATGCAAGCTTCTACGCACGGAAGGCTACAACCTTCTCTTTTCTTCCAGGGACCACATTTCATAAATTTTTAGATTAGATTCATCAATAACATCATTCAATCATCAAATATATCTGCATTAACCAATCTCCTCTGCACCAACCACAACTGAATCAATCAATCACTTTGACAACCCTTCAATCTGATCTTTCAGAATGATGTAACTAGAATATAGTAACCAGAACCCATAATACTACAACAGCAAACAGAAGCAGCTAAAACATATTTTATAACGTATACACTACTTCCATGTGTCGAACCTGCATGCATATGCTCTTTTCTCAAGGCGAACCTATGTACAGATCTGCAAATCAAATTTAAGATTTACGATGTTTTTATATGCAGAACTAGCATGTATAAGAGCCTTTTCTAAAGTGAACCTGCGTACAGATCTGTAAATGGTGATTTAAACATTACAACAATTCCAGACTTCAGTTATACCTAGATCATCATATTTACAGACTACAACATGCACCAGTTATTCAGATAAATTATCAAACCACATAAAGATACTTCATTTCAAGCCTTAAGATCTTGACCCATCATTAGATCTTATCCTTCATCAAGCACTAAGTTTCAACCTTGGTTCAAATCTAGATATGCACCATAACCCAATAATTTGTACATTAGATCTCGCTCTTCATCAGATATTCAATACTTGAGTGCATTGGCCTAATGATCTTCCCCTCCTTTTATAGTCTTAGACCTTACTCAATACCATGGACCAAAACCACTGAGGACCAATGCCTTGGACCCAATACCCGGGGTCAATACCTCAGACCAGATACCTCGGACCAATACCATGGATCAAAATACCATGGACCAAATACCTTGGAACAAAACTTAGTTTTCCAAGATACACGCGCCTTGCATTTTGTGAAAGTGCGTGTGTACGTATACCCAACTTGTATATATGAGCCCGCGTGTATACATAGCTTGGCCAATGGTGAACCTGCATATACCTCTCTTTCTTTATTCTGATCTGAACTTTATGTTGTTAACCTGCTGAACTGTGATCAATCATCTGAGTGAGTTGCCATCAAGGACAACACCTATGTCATTCAAGGATTCTGAATTTGGTTTTACACAGTTTGTGTTATCCTGTAAGTTTTTCTAGTTATCAATCATTATGTCTTTCTTCATATGCTTATGACTTATAGAGATATCTAGGTAGGAATAATGGTGTCTCAATTTATTCCTATAAACTCCTGAAGTGATCATCTATTAAGAGAATGGATTAATGAACTGCCTGTTTAGTTAATCCCCTCTAATCAATAAATCATCAGTATCTTTTGTAAGATTAAGTATACTGCCTTGAATCTTTGGAACGTAGTTTAGAAGGTTTTCATACTTATGATTGTTCTGTTTTACAGTCTGGAAACTGTGATAATCATATTATTTTATGTCTTCTTCTCACCACTATTTGATCTATATCAATGTGTAAAGCTTTATAGCAGCCCTTTGCTGAGATATTAATATTATCCAAAGGATTAAGTATTTCAATTCTACATCTATATTCATTCATTGGTCTTCCAAAACTAAAACCGAAAACCCCAAAACAATTATTTTAGATGCTCTGGCATTGGTCGCCGACCTACTACTATCTCAGAGGTACAACATCATATTGGCGTCGTTGCCGGGGATTCGAATTTCTTTTAAGTTTCCCTTGGGACAATGATATTCATTCGTTCTTTTCCTTTAAGGTGATTAAAGGGTTTAGAAAGGTTAAAATCATTCACCTAGGCGACTCCACACTCCCAAGCTGGCACCTTTTAAACATACCAAATCTCATTCAGAAGCTGACATAGTTAGTCCTCTGTCAGATCTTGAAAATATTATGAGAAAAGCCAGGTCTAAAAGGGAACACCAACCATCTTCTTCTTCCTCTTCAGTGCTACAGTCTAAAGAATTAGAATCATTTGACCCCTCTAGTAATATCCCATCTGATCCTGATTACTCACATTTATCACCTAGGGTTGTTAAACTTCTAGATAAAGGAGTTGATTTTAAGTCAACCTACCTTATTCATTCATTAGAATCTCATCCAAACACCACATACTACACCTGGACAACCTCATACAAATCAAGCACCTCATACACCACCTACTGTCATGGCTTTCTGACCTATTATATAGGCTAGATATGTTGCCTTAGTCTTACCTAATAACCTTGATGCATTCCCAGTTGGATACTTAAAATACCTTCCCAAGTACAATGGAGAAACCGGTCCCTCAGCTGAGGACCATCTTCAATCTTTCCTAGACTTTGTAGACAACATGAATATTGAACAAGAAAACTTTTAAATGAGATTGTTTGTACAATCACTTGAAGGAAATGTGAGGATTTGGTTTAGGCAGTTACCAAAAGCTTCCATTAGAAATTGGGAAGAGCTTACAACCATATTTTAAAATCAATGGGGTGTGAAAAAGGATCTTCTTTAATTCCTCACAGAATTTGAAGAGCTTAAAACGAACTTTGGTGAACCAGTATCAAATTTCATCAAAAGATTCAATAAACTCTATCACAAAATGCTTGTTGATTGTAAGCCTCTTGTAGCAGCAGCTAAATCTAGATTTTCTAAAGCTTTTGATGATGAATTTGTTGTTATTCCACGAGAGATAACTTCAAGAACTCTTGAAGATATGAAAACAAATGCTATATAAGTAGAAGCAAATAGGGTAGCCTCAACTTCTTTAAAAATTAAGGAAGAAAAGGCCCAAGGAAAACTCAAATCTGTTCAAGAAGCCTCTAGTTCCTCTAAGACTAAATCAGAAGACTCAAAAATAGATGAAATAACATCTCTTCTTAGAATCCTATCAAATAGGATTTCAAAGATTGAGACCCAACCTAGGATAATACAACAAATAGTTACTAGACCCCAAAACCAAAATCAAGGTCAGTATAAAGAAATCCACCACTACAAATTCTTCAGAGACCTAGCAATGATCAACAGGTTTTTACTCCTCTATTGATAGATGGCCAACAACCTGATGATAATACTATGAAAATGACTGAAGATATTAATAGTATGGATTCTTCTTCCATTCAAATAGTCATCATTCCTCTCTCACAACAAAATCAAGTTCAAGAAGATCAGGAAGCTTCACAGGTCTCTAAATATCATGCTTTTTCTGAATTTTTAATTGCAGAGTTAAACAAGAGGTATGATCTTAGGCCTAGGTCTGGTCCTCAGAGACCTCCAAAGAAAACTCCAATAATTGAACCATGTACCAAAACTGTTGAAGCTCAAGCAACTCTTATTAAGCCCTTAGATCCGTCAGTTGATACTACCCAAAATGGTAAAAACATTTTGACTACATTTAATGTAGAAAAAGAACTAGAGAGGGTTAAGATTCCAATTCCACTATCATAACTTTCTAAAAACCCTGGTTACAAAAGCCAAGTTACAAAGTGGATACAAAATACCTTTGATGCTGAAGGTGATGTCATAAGTCTGCAAGATGAAAACCAGCAGTAGTTTTTGGCCCTAGTTCAGACATGATAGATGAGATAGTACCTCCTTCCTATGTAACTCTTAAAACAAATAATTCCATGTTGTGTAATTGTATGCTTGATTCAGGAGCATCACACAAACTTATGCCAAAATCTATCATGGACCATTTGAAACTCGACATAACTAGATCCTACCATGGCTTGTACACCTTTGATTCTAAAAGGGTGCCATGTTTGGGATTGATCAAGGATCTAGTGGCTACCCTTGCCCAAATTCCAGTGAAAAGTGTAGTGCTTGATATTGTTGTCACAGATATCCCTCCCAAGTTTGGAATGCTCCTTTCTAGGTCTTGTTGTGCCAAAGTAGGGGGAACTCTACAGATGGTTATGTCATATGCTACTATTCCTATTTATGGAGGAAAGCAATTAAGATTATATAGAGAGGTAATATTTGTACATACTGTTTGTAAGACTGACTACCCAAGGAACCATCCAATTTATGCAATAGATCAAGACTTTGGTTGTTTTCAACTCACTTCAAACCAACATAAAACTCAAGTCAAAATTGAAGAGGTAGTTGAAATAACTGAACCAAACCAAACTGATATTTGAAAATTGTTCTTTGATGGCTCTTGCACGAAAGATGGGATAGGAGCTAGAGTAGTTCTAATTCCACCTGAAAAAAATAAAAATTAAATAAAAATTAAAAAAATAATAATAATAAATAAATAAATAAATATATATATATAATTATATATATATATATATAACCCAATCATGTAAATTAAACTTCGAAGTTACAAATAATGTGGCTGAATATGAAGCTTTCCTTTTAGAATTGCAATTAGCCAAAAGCTTAAAAGTTCAAAACTTAAGTGCTTTTACTGATTCAGAACTTATTGTTAAGCAAGTAAGAAATGTTTGCCAAACCAAGCACCCTAGACTTAGGTCCTACGGAAATGAAGTATGGGATTCAGTTGAAAAATTCTTTGATGATTTTAATTTGACTCATATTCCCAGAGATCAGAATATTCATGTAGATGCCTTAGCTGTCTCTGCTAGCTCTTTTAAAATTCCTGATCATACTAATGTACTCTATCATGTACAAGTCAAATATAGGCCATCTATCCCGGATAATCTGAAACGTTGGCAAATATTTGAAGATGATGAACATTTGAAATCATTTCTGCAGGTAATAGATGATTTTTCATTTCTACAAATTGATGAAGATAGAACTGAAATAAATGAAAATACAGATGGAAATGACACTTCAGATTTTAAAACCCAAATTGCTAATCATGAAATTATTCAATTATCTAATAATTTTATTCCAAAATGACTCATTCCTTTAGAAAAGTTGTTTGATCAAAATGATGTCCTCTGAAACCCTCAATCCATTTCTTCGGAAGATGACATACAAGAGATTAACATTGGAACTGATGAAGTTATCAAAAACATCAAAATATGTGCATCTCTAGACCCTGAGATCAAAGCTTAATATCTTAAGTTACTGCAAAATTATAAGGATGTTTTTGCTTGGACTTATGCTGATCTAAAAACCTATGATACTTCATTAATACATCACAAGATTCCTTTGAAACCAGAAGCAAAACCTTATCGACAGAAACTTAGAAGGATAAATCCATCCGTTCTACTAACTGTAGAAAGGGAGATTAAGAAAATGCTAGATTCTTTGATCATTCTCCCTCTTAGATATTCTAATGGGTTGCAAATATAGTTCCTGTTAGAAAAAAAATGGAGAAATTAGACTTTGTGTGGATTTTAGAAATTTGAACAAGGCATCATTAAAAGATAATTATCCTTTGCCCAAAATAGATCAGTTACTTCAAATGGTTTCAGGATCCCAAAGACTTTCTATGCTTGATGGTTTTTCAGGTTACAATCAGGTGAATGTTTATACAACACACAGAGAGAAGACAACCTTTACTACACCCTAGGGTACGTTCATGTATGCTAGGATGCCATTTGGCTTAACCAATGCTGGAGCAACATTTCAAAGAGCTATGGACATAGCTTTTATGGCTGAGGTAAATAAATTTGTGGCTATTTATTTTGATGACATAACTGTTTTTTCTAAATCTGATCAGAAATATCTAAAGCACTTGATGAAGGTTTTTGACAGGTGTAGAAAGTTTGGAATATCATTGAACCCTAAGAAGTCCTTTTTTGTTGTCAAAGAAGGAAAATTGTTGGGCCATATAATTTCAAAGGAGGGAGTAGTAATTGACCCCAAACGAGTATTTTCCATTGAAACATTGAGCTTGCCTAGAAACAAGAAGTAGATTCAAGATTTTCTAGGCAAGATTAATTTTCTAGGGAGATTTATTCCAAATTATGGAAAGATAGTAAAAGATATAACTGACATGCTCCGAAAGGACGATGAAGTCAAATTGATTGCGTCTTCTAGGCATGCATTTGAACAAATAAATAGGGCTATCTCTGAAGCTCCCACCTTAGCTAGCCCTGATTATACTAAGCCATTTAGTATTTTCTCTTTTGCCTCTAAAATAACCCTTGCTGTCATTCTATTACAGAAAAATGAAGATTCCCATGACCAACCCATAGCCTTTTTCAACAAGGTTATGAGATATGCTGAGATTAAGTATGACATCATTGAGAAGCAAGCATATGCCCTCATTCAGGCCTTGAAATCACTCAAGATGTATGTCTTACATTCCCCTTTTACTGCTTATGTCCCTAATAGTGTTGTGAAAATTGTCCTAACCCAACCAGACACTGATGGAAAAGAGGTAGATGGATCACTCAAATCCTGTAGTTTGATCTAACTATCAAGACTACCATTCTAGTAAAAGGCCAAGGATTAGCCAAGCTTCTAGGTGAATCCAACTACAAAGTACTTGGAATCATTTATGTTTTAGAAATACAAGGGAAGAATACACAAGAACCTTTTGTCCTTGCAGAAGGGGAGAACCCACAAGAACCTTCCCTTCATCCCAAAGAAAAGAACCCACAAGAACATTCTCCTTCAGAGTAGATCAGTCCTATACACATTGATGAAAAATTCTTGTTGTCAAACTGGTATCAAGATATTGTAAATTTCTTGATCCATTTTGTGTGTCCAACATCGTTCTCCAAAACCCAGTGTAAAATCCTTAAGTTAAAATCAATCAAGTACTGCATTATAAATGCAAATTTATACTAGAAAGATCCACTGAATATTTTGTTATTATGTTTAATAGAATCAGAAACTGAAGGAATCATTGATCAGTTTCATACAGGATTTTGTGGGGGACATTATGCTTGGAGAGCAACAACATACAAGATTCTGAGGGGAGGATTTTATTGGCCCATATTGTTCTTACAAGTAGGGGGAAAGGTCAGAGGTTGTGTTCCTTGTCAAATGTTTGCTGGTAAACAAAAATTAGCAGCACTTCCACTCGTTCCATCAATAGTTTTAGCACCTTTTTCTCAATGGGGATTAGATTTTGTTGGAGAGATTCACCCCACTTCAAGTAATCAGCATAGATGGATCCTCACTGCAACATACTACTTTACTAAATGGGTGGAAGCAATTCCAATAAAAAATTCCACTGATTCAGTAGTAATTAAGTTTATTAAGGAAAATATCTTATCTAGATTTGGTTGCCCAACTCAAATTGTCACTGATAATGCAACAACTTTTTCTCATGTTAAAATGATTAACTTTTGACAGAAATATCAGATTTTGTTACATCATTCAACTCCATATTACCCTCAAGGTATTGGCCTTGCAGAGTCATCAAACAAAAGTCTGGTAAAGGTAATAAAAAAGACTCTAGTTGATCATAAGAAAAGCTGGGATTCAAATTTGATTTATACAGTATGGGCAAACAAAATTACTCTAAAGAGATCAACTGGGAAATCTCCATTTCAATTAGTCTATGGGAAAGATGCAATCTTCCCTGCTAGTTTGGCCTTACCTGTTTTAAAATTCCTACAGGATTCAATAGATGAACCTGATGATTTTTTACGAAGAATAAATCAGATTATTGAACTTAATGAAAACAAAGATGAAGTTCAACACAAATTGAAGAAATATTATAATAAGATGAAGGCCATGTTTGACAGAAGAGCCAAGGAAAGGGACTTGAAGGAAGGTGATCTAGTTCTAAGATGGGATGTCAGGAGAGAAGAGAAAGGAAAGCATGGCAAATTTGACAATCTATGGTTTGGACCTTTAACAATTGCTGAAGTGAAGGGTGACAACACTTTTGTGTTGCAGAATCTTGAGGGGCTATATTCCACTTATCCTGTAAATGGAAGGTTTCTCAAAAATTACATTCAGTACTAAGAAGTTGAAATAGTTTCCATTTTAAATACTATGGTTTTCTTTTACTTTTCAAGATGTCCGTGTGATCTTTTTTACGGCAAGGACTCCATAGCCCAAGGAGAAATCACATGGATTTGTAGGTTCTCCACATTCTACCAGAGAAAGCAGTCCCCAGATGGAGCCAATGTTGTAGAATTTTTTTGTTTTAATAAGATAGAATAAATTAATCAAAATATATATATATTGAAAAAATGTTAAGTTAGGATATGGACATAACAATATTGAATAAAAAGTTTTTGAAAATATCTTAATGATGATGTCCATATCAAAGAAAATGTTAGGTTAGATGTCCTAAAAAAAATCACGACAAAAAGAAAATGTTAGGTTAGAAAGAAAAGAAAACAAATAAACTCTGAAAGTGAGCAAGTCTAAATGCCACTACTATTTTTTCCACAAAATAATGGTTGTGTGCAGCTTGTCATAAATGCCACAACCCATGACAGTCAAATAGTTTAATCTTGACTGCTTTATGCTTTAAATTTGATGTTATAATTAGAGAATAAAGATCTATCCAAACTGTATAATCTTGGTAGATCAGTAGTTAGGTAGAGAATAATAAGGTGCTCATCAGTTTAATCTGAGCCCTTGGATGTTATAAGGTTAGAATTAGATAGTTTGCTTTTTAAAAACTAAAAAGAAAGGAAAAGGGTTTACTAGCTTAAATGCACCCATTAAGTGAAGAAAAAATGATAGGATAAGCAAATGGTAAGTAGAATAAAGGTTGCAGAAGTATGATGATTGATTGGACAAAATGTACATTTATCATGTTTTACCATATGTTTCTATGTCCATGAGGCAATTACACAAAGAAAATGAAGGTCTACAAGTTCAATTAATTAACTTCCCTCATCCTCATTCATCCCTATATTTACTAATTTCCCCTTCCCACCTTCATACAATTCATATTCATTCATTTTCCATAAAAAAACCCCTTTTCCTAAGGTTAAAATACTTTTTGCCTAGGAAAAATGAAAACCCCATGTTAAATCCCCTTTTACCCAAAAAACCCACAAAAAGATGTTTAGCCCAAGTATTGATGTATATATGTGAAAATCAAATAACTCATGAAAAGGCATTATGCTTAGTGTATTTCCCCTTTCTCATATTAATGCTAACTTATAGTATTAAACCGCTAAAAGTCCCCTTTCCTGTATATTATTAACTCCCTTTATTAAATATCTTGAAACCATAAGTTTTATTATAAAACTATGTATTCTATAATATATCGCATATCGGCGAATCGCAAATTTTTCAACATGCATGCACTCTCCTCTGCATTGCGATATGCGATGCATGATGGACCCGGACCCGACGCAAATGTATTTCAATATTCATTGCCCATTTCGCATCCGCTCTTCATCACAAGTCTCGGCTGAAGCATACACCCTCCGCCATTGCAATCTCCGATATGCAATGGGAACCCGGACCTAATCGCAGTATTAACCATGATTTATTTTCCACATCGCGTCTGGCCCCTATCGTATTTCTTTGCGATGGGCCTTCCTTCGCTAAAACTGTGATTGCGATATGCGATGTTTATTCACCCGAATTCATACTATTTCAAGTCTGCCATACCTTGTTTTGCAAAGGATTTCTTTGTTAAAATGTTTTTTTGTTTTAAACAAAGAACCAACCTAAACCTTCTATTTAACCAAAAAGCCCCGCTAATCTCAGTTTTTAACCCATAATAAAGCCCATACCACCATGACTAATTGTTGGGCCCCTCTGTTGCTCTTTCCTCTTACCTCCATGCTGCTCTTTCGCTCCACCACCATCCATGAAATGCATTCAATTCCAACGACCCTCAGTGATTTCAGGTTGGCTCTCTGCCCGAGCATTACCTGCCCAAAAAAGAAATATTCCACCAACCTCCTCTTGCTACGTGTCAGGATCTAGAACATATCGAGTGACCCCTCCCAAAACCTACCTGCACCTCATAATCAGTGTGATGAAAACCAAAACCACCTCCCGCATAATGACAAAATGGCCATTATTCACTTCGTGCCATAATTCAAAAAGTAAACTGTTTTTTCTTTTAAACAAAAAATCACCATTTTTCACAGTGAAACCTCCATAAGCCTTTGCAACCAATAAAACCATTGTTTTACCTTCCAATATGCTCTGGACTCCTTCCAATATTATTTCAATCTCAATAAAGCCATTGACGACCTTCTCTGTCACCTATGTTTTTCTTAACAATTTCTGTGTTTTGTAGGTAAAAACTCTTGTTCCAAGCTTACAAAGGAAAAGCTTGCATACAGTTAGAATAAAAATGTGAAGATCATATCAAATTACTGTACCACGTGACATAAAATCTAAAAGGATTTACTGTTGAAAAACACAGTAAAAACCTGAAATGCATAGTAAAAGTAAAAAGAACACAGTAAAGGCTACTCAGCAGGGTCAAAGGATATTCACGGAGTTTAAAGAGTATCAGATGAAAGATCAAATGAAGGAATGAACCAACGTAAAGGATACAAACAATCGAGCAGCTTAAAAGGAAAAATATCAAACAACAAAGCCAACACAACTTGAATAAAAGGGACAGAAGAAGCAGTTCAATAGATGCCCCTATCTTCTTGCATTAAGATTTTTCCTTTCCTAGAATAAATCTTAATCAATTTTAAGATATTTTCTTAGTTTCATTATTGTATAAATAACTCTCTTTTCGAGTTTTTAATGGTTCAAGGTTCAAGATTCATTGTTCATTGCTTGTTAAGTTGTCACTGTTCATTCTATTTTGAACCTGGTTGCACCTTTGGAGGAAGCTTTTCTAGACACTTGATGTACTCAGTATTTCTGGAACCTTAATACAAAGCAGAGGATTCTGAATTTGGTTTTACACAGTTTGTGTTCTCTTGTAAGTTTTTACAGTGATCAATCATTATGTTTTTCTTCATATGCTTATGAATTTTAGAGATATCTAGGTAGGAATAATTGTGTCTCAATTTATTCCTATAAACTCCTGAAGTGATCATCTATTAAGATAATGGATTAATGAACTGTCTGTTAGATAATCCCCTCTAATCAATAAATCATCAATATCTTTTGTAAGCTTAAGTATATTTCCTTGAATCTTTGGAATGTAGTTTAGAAGGTTTTCATACTTATGGTTGTTCTGTTTTACAGTATGGAAACTGTGATAATCATATTATTTTTTGTCTTCTTCTCACCACTATTTGATCTATATCACTGTGTAAAGCTTTATAGCAGCCCTTTGCTGAGATATTAATATTATCCAAAGGATTAAGCATTTCAATTCTACATTTGTCTTCATTCATTGGTCTTCCAAAACTAAAACGAAAAACCCCAAAACAATTATTTTAGATGCTCTGGCATTGGTAGCTGACCTACTACTATCTCAGAAGTACAACAAATCTTAGCTTAGGAAAGTTAAAAATTGAGCCTAAAGTGAGGACCTAAGACATATTAGCAACATAATATTAAGAGAGGCTTCGTAGTGAGCGTGTGTTGGGTCTAAGAAATTGCATTGAGGTTGGTGATTAGTTTTCTAATCTGTATTTTCTCAGTTGGGCCTTTATCCCAAGATGGGTGCCCATTTAATTTTTTTGATTAATTTATTAATGAAGAATTGTTGATTGGGAAAAAATATGTTTATGTGTATCTGCTTCAAATCAATTAATTTTTCTTCCACTAAATATTAATGTTAGGAACTTATCCGTGTATTTTTTCAGTTATTAATTTCTTGGAATTAAATATCAAGTGTTGGGTTTGGGGAAATTCTAACATGGTATCAAATCCCCAACCCTAAATCGATCTCAAAATTACAGTTGTTGGGTTTGTATCAGATTGTCTAATCTAGGTTAGCTGGGATCATATGAATGAGAACTTGTTTTGGGGCCCAGTGAAATTTTCTTTTCTTTTTTTACAAGAGAAGTTTTTAGTTGAAAAAAATATATATGATTGAAAAAAGGGAAAAGAAAAAAGGTGGGGACGTTAAAAAAGGGTGAGAAATGTGGTGGTAGCTGACAGTTGATCCACCAGCCACCACAATAGCTGGCATCCATGCGACATCACAACCACAACTGTGGCAGACAACCAACCAATGGAGAATATGGAACAGGGAACAAGCGAGGCTCGGGGAATAATTGGCGGGCACAAGAGACCAGCAATAGAGGTTGGATCGACAATCATGAGACACAACCGTTAGGCTATGTGGGTTGCAATTCTAAATACAACAATGGATTAAAGGAAAAAAGCAGCAAAGGCAACCACCAACATACCCATAGCCATTTAGACAACTGACGTAGCACAAGCAGGACTGCCTACTATCCATGCACAATAATTGAATCACCAACAAAGTATCTTGACCAACATCAACCAAAGGAGTTGTCGACGGGAGTCGCTTATCAGAGGATTTATTAGGGCACAAAGAGTTAATCGTGATCGGGAGCATCCATACCAGTGTAGAGGTTTGATGACTGAGAAATAGCAGGTTGACAAAGTAATTAATGCAGGGGCTTGTGAAAAGTAGGCAACTATGTTGTAGGGTTGTAGACTACAAAGACTAGGCTGACAAATTAGGAAGCAAACTACAACACAAGGGATCCACTCAAGTAGTAGGGTGCAGGCCCAAGTGAGGGAGCAGGATAGCAAAATAATTAATAAAAAAGTGAAAATTATTGTTAGTTAGTGGGGTTTGAGATGACTATTGGGTTCGTTATGAGAATCGGTTGGACGAGGAAGGAAATTTCAGCCCATGGAAGTAGTGGATTGTTATGTTATTTGAGGAGCAGGAGCTATGGGACATCATGGAGAAGGTCATCCAAATTCCCACAGATCCTACACAGTTGGCTGAATTTAATAAGAAGAATGGGAAGGCTAGGAGAATAATATTGGACTCCATTAAAGACTATATTATAATTGATGTGATGGGGAAGAAGAATTCCTTTGAGATGTGGGCATCCTTAACCAAGTTATACCATAATACAAACCAAAATAGAAATATGGTGTTGAAGGAGAAACTAAGAAATGCCAAGATGTTTGAATCTGATGCATTTGCATCATACCTAACCAACATCACTCAGATTAGAGATGACTTGGAAACAGTGGGGGAAACTATTGATAACGAAGAGTTGGCCATATCACCCTTGAGTGGATTTCCTCTGAAATGGGATGTCTTTGTCGATGGGATTGTTGCACAAGAGAATATTCTTAGTCGAGATAGATTGTGGGATGATTTCGCACAGGAAGAGCCAAGGAGACGTTCCAAAATTGTAGGCCAACATGATGGTAAGGATGATGAGGAGAATTTTTCTCTTACTGTAATGGGAAAAGGTAAAGTAAAGAAAAGTGGGGGATATTCTTCGATGAAGGACATGAGTAAAGTGAAGTGCTTTGCGTTTCACAAGACTAGTCACTATGTGAGCCATTTTCCATACAAGAAGAAGGAGGATCAAGTGGTTGCATCAACATCAACTGAGATTGATGACTTTACAAAGAAATTTGAGAAATAATTTTCTCTAGTTGCATGTGTTTCTAATAGTATTATTGTTATGTATGAGGATAGTGGGTTATGGATAGTGGACAATAGAGCATCCAATCACATGACTAGGATGAGGTAGGTTTTCCATAGTATTTCAGAGATAGGTTCAGACTACAGTGTGTTTAGTGGGACTAGTACCATGCATGCAGTGAAGCAGGTTGGATGTGTTAGATTCAAGCTAGAGTCAGGGGGATTTTTGGAGGTGACAGTGATGTTATTTGTTCCAGGATTGATGGTACATGTGCTCTCAGTATCAACCTTGGAGGATGTCAGATATAGAACCTTGGAGGATGTTGGATATAGATTTTTGTTTTGGGATGGACACGTGCTTCTATATTCAGAGGGAGTAATGTTGGATTCAATTGTAGTGCTTGGCATCAGACAGGGGAAGTCATATAAGTTATTGGGATAGCCTATCAGTATATCTGAGGAGATCTTGGATACAGGATTAGTGTTAGTTTTTGAAAGGGAGTAGGTGGCGAGGAAGAGTGATTCTTCAATTACTACTAAGAGCCTCAACTAGTATGATATGGCATTGTTAGATGCTTAGGAGCAAGATCCTAGGAGCATGATTGGAAGGAACAGGTCTTTAGATTAGATTCTAAGGTAGGTAGCAAGGAAGTCTTCTAGTTGAGAGGGATCAACTACAACAACACATGACAGGGTGGTGTTGGAGACAAATACAGGTGGACGAGTTTCTTCCATAAGTATTTCCCTCACTAAGAGGGAGTGTTGATTTTTGTAGCTTAGAAGGTACTTCTAGTCTTGTGTCTTGATTAGAAGGACCTTGGTTTGGCTCTTTAGGAGCTTGCATGTGACATGGAAAGTGTGCAATTGATTTTCATGCATGCGAATGTGTTTCATGTGACATGCTATTGATGCCTCAAAAATCACTGCAACAACATCGGGGAAAACCACCAGGTCTGGACCTTAATGTAGCTCCTTTTCCGTTTGGTGTGGTGGCTCCGACTGGAAATAATGGGACCAGTTTCCCAATGATGAATAAAAGGGGATGGATAAATGGATGATTCTCCGATATAATGATAATAGATGAATGATTTAATCTAAAAAGTAAAAATATGAATAACTATCCTATCCTGGGAAATTTCTGTTTTTAGTGTAACGTTTGATAATCTTTGTCCACAAACAGGCATATAGATGACTCTATTGGTAAACAAAGACATTCATTCATATGATAATTAATTTGTTCAAGTAGTTGAATAAAATAATCATTAAAACATTATTACACTTATCCTTTATATATCACTGATACATATGTGACTAAAATAACAACATTCCTTAAACATTCAATAGTTAAAAATATAAGGATTGTTGTTGAAAATAGATACATATATCCAATGATAGCAAGAGTAATCAAATGACGATTCACATGAAAGAATGAAACAAGATCATAGATAATAGTACCATATGTGCTTTGAATCACTCTCGATATCAATCGCATTCAAATTCCTTTTTCCAACATAGAAATACTTTCATATCAAGGCAATAGTGCACATCCCATCAAAGCTTTCTTCGTTAGAATTCAGAATACTGGCCCAGTCTTTATAAAAAATATACCAGAAGCACAATAGTGCAACTTCCAGATTTGAGTTTTATACAAAAACTGAGGACCCTTTCTAAATGCATGAAAGGGTCTATAAATACTAATTAAACTAACTAACTAAAAAAATAAAATGCTATTAATTGGTACAACTAAATCTTGAGTATCTTTTCCACAACAGGTTTGTTGGTAGTCGACAGCATGATTCATTGTTTCGGCTATTCTCCTTTTGATTTGAGTTTGCAGATTGCAAGCATTGGTTCCAATTGTGGAGGACGACTGAGACGAGAATGGAGTTGAGCTGAGTATGTGGCATCATGGATTTCAGGAATGATACAACCGATCCCATCAGTTAAACATTTGAGGGCAGCCCTTTGACTGTATGGTTTTACTAAGAAAACCAATAGGTATCCCAAGTTAAACTTTGGATGCCAGCGATTAATCTCCCATTCTTCTCCAACTCTTGATTGCATGCTTGCTCCAATGTCTTGGCTGACAGCAATTTACCTGGGGTGCATTATGAAATCATGTTAGACAGGTAAAGAGTGTTATTGATTAGCTCAATTAAATTACTTATAGATAATCTACATCTGGAAACCTCTCTCTTTGCTTTCATCAACTGTGACTGCCATTCTAAGAAAAGGATCTCGTTGTGTGATTCTAGAATTTTGGGTAGATTTGCTGCCTACCCTTCATTGGTGTCTTGCCAAGCAAGAAAGTTTGTCAGAGTGTCATCGACCTATTCCAAATCCTGCCTAGCATCGATTGATTTGTCAACTATTGATGTCGTTATATCATAAAGGGGCTCAACCAGAGAAATGTTATGACATAACAGTCTTAACTGTGTAACCAATGCTTTGTTAATTTGTAGCGCTTCAGACCGGAAATCTGCAGGTTGCGGAAGACTCTTGAACTTCTCTACTTGAAGTGACCACTGAGTGATTTGCTCATCTTTCGTTTTCATCATTAGTTCATTCATTGTCTTTAACCTGGCCAATGCTTCGGATAATTCTTTTTGCTTTTGTATTTCGCTTGAGTCTATTCTTTGTTTCTCTTCAAGAAATTGCTTATTCAATTGATTGTTTAATTATTGTTGTGTCGATAGTTGTTGTTCCAACTGTTCAATTTTCTGTTGTGCTTCAGACATCTGTGATTGCAAAAAAACAATCGCTTGGTCCTTTTCTTTAAGTAGATTACTTACTTCCGATGCCTTGTCCATAGTGGCTGCCGAATAAGCTCCAGCATACTGAGAAAGCTTTGTTAGGTCATCGGAAGGGTTAAACTCTTCTTTCCACACTACATTTGTTGTCTCTGTTTGTGCTGGAAACAAGGAAGATTGATCAAGTCTTCTCCTTTTCCTCTGTCTTTTCACTACAGTCCTGTGTTTGGGACTGTAAAAGACATCTAATGGAGGTATGTCCTCCACCTACAAAATAATTTGATCGGAGGGATCTTTTGGAATCATTTCTAAATCTGTGCTAGGGGGTAGGCTGCTGGTTCCTTCATTCGGAACCGTTGTTGACGTTGTATCTTGTCCATCTGTTACTTTGGGTGTATTGGCACCTTTTGGACCTTCCAGATTGCTTATAATGGAGTCAAATTGTTGCCATTCTTGGAGTATTTTAGGATCAATATGAGTATCCACATTGATATTTTCGCTACCCTTTTCCTGCTCCTTTTTCTGTCCTTTATCCTGCTCTTTCTCCTGCTCTTTCTCCTGTTCTTGTTCTTTTCCTCTTTCGAGAATTATTCCTACAGCAGGAGGTTTGTCAATGATTTGATGTTCAGGCTCGCTTGATTGTGTTGTCGAGGTAGTGGCTAATAAGTCCATAGGTAGAGTTTGCAATCTCTGTTCTCCGATCTTATTGAATTCTACTAGCTTGTCATCGTTATATCTCATTTTGGCCAGCATTTGTACCTGGAATAATGACTCTGCCGAAGAAAACAAGTCATCACAATCATCTTTCTCATGATCAAACCTTGTAAGTTTGGCTTGTTCAAGCACGGTATAGGCAACTTTCCTTGGATCGAATTTCCTATTAGGAATGGTTGCAAGATTAAGCATATTTATTTTCTCTGCCTCCTTCTCCGCATGCTTGTAGTCATGCAAAGTATAAACATCGCATCTCAAAGGAAAAGTAGGCCAAACCTGCTTTTTAGAAGTCCTAAGAGTCTTGGATGTTCCTGCGGTTGTAATTTGATAGGCCAATTCTCGGGCTAACAGCTTGTCATGTTTGTACAAAGGAAGGACATGAGGTCTTGCAAGGCTACCAAAAACCCTTATGTATGTGAACTTATCTTACCCAAAACAATTTCCGACAGCGGTTAGGTCAACCTCTTCTTCCGAAGAAATCTTTGGGGAAGGCTTATCAAAAATGGCATAGTAAATAGGAAACATAAAACCATTACAGATTTGGTACAAGTGGTCCTTATAGTGCACCTTACACAGCTTTTGGTGATAAATGTGAATTGGCATGGGGTCTTGTGAAGTCCATCTCCACCACAGTACAGGAAATTCAGAATTGAAACAGAGAGTATCTAAAATATAAGCACTAAAATAAAATAGAGGAATAGACCTATCAGTCACGCAAGTTTTTTCTCTAAACTCAAGAATTGTGGTGGCTAATTTATCTGACAATATATTTCCCCAATCCATTACTTCAATGTTAACTGTCGCTTCCATTAAAGGAACCATTTCAATAGTGAATTTTGCAAAATCATGTAATCCCCAAATTCTACACATCATTTCCCCGGCATAACAGTAAGGAGAACATAATGAATCTACATAGTACTTACCTGAAGATTCATGTTTGTGCCTTGCGGGGTTTTGTCTCCACTCCCGAATTGGGGCCGATTCAGTCTCATTCTCACTTGCAAACTTCCCAAGAAAGGCTTTATTGTATTTCTTTCGAGGTTCGGGCAAGATACATTTTCCTTAAGTCATCAGGTTGAAATGAGTCGAAGACCCTTCTGTCAACTGTGCAAAATGTTTTGTTTAAAACTAGGATCTCCTCTACTGCCCATCGCACTACATCAGTGTATGGAAGAATTTTTTCACGAGCTGCTATTCGGTGTAGATATTAGTAAGCTAAATCTTTCAGGGAAGCCTCTGATTTTCTAGTTGAATCTGCGGCAGCTTGTACTGATATTGTCTCAGGTTCCTCTGCTTCAATTAAATTATATATGCTTTGCCAACTTGTGTTTCCAAGGCCAAGACACGTAGTGTCTGAAATCAATCCCTTTTTGCTTGGTCCTAGATCAGTGGTGGATTGCACTGTTATTGCGGGAGCCGTTGCTGCCGCGGATCTCTTGGATTTGTTTCCCATTTGGTTTGAACTTATTGTTTCGGCAGAGCTCTGCGCAAGGAATAAAATAAACGTGATACAGAGAATAGGTGGTGTGAGCCAATATGAAAGAATTATATCAATTAGCGAGTAATGAAAGATTAAAATGATAATGCCGCAGATACAATCTCAGGGAAGATCTCGGCATAACTACTTCATTAATTGGCCGCTTAACCTGTCAATCATGGTAAAGGAGTTTTAAATACTCATCATATCGCTTATATGCCGAATGTTTTATTCAAGCATGGCTTGAGTTTTTGGCCGGATAATCACAAGTAAATCGCTATCGGGAACAGGAAGGCTTTTAATAATAATCCAAAATAATGCATGCAAGCCTTTTAAATCTATTTTGAAACTCGCTCTTTGATTTATCAGATCGCAATCGGGGATGAGCTTGGGTCAAAATACTTATATTATTGCAAAAACATCGATCCCCGATGGCGATACACCTTATCGCATCAGGAGATTTAAAGGTGTCTTAAACTTGTGCTGCGATATATCCCCCGATTGTCGATAGCGATATCGCATCGGAGAAATAGGGGAGGGAATTTTGTTATATTTGCTGCTCGCCTTTCCCGATAACCGATAATTATTCACTTTTCGGATCGGGGTAAGTCAATGGGTGTTTATATTATGTTTTCTTTGTTGTTGCGATATGCGATCTTGCGATCGCTTTATCGCAACAATAAAGAGTTTTATATTTATTCATAAGACCGATTTAATTATTGTTCAAAAGGTTTATAATATTACATTTCCTTTGGACCTTTTGATTAAGGATTTTCTAATGATGATTTGATACCAATTTATTCACACATCTATTTTAAAAGGGACCCATTTCATATTATAGTTAGAAAGAAAATTTTTATGAAATGGGGGGTTGTTATACAGCACAACACATGCATAATATGTGCATGTAAAGCAAGTTAAATTTATGACTTTTGCTTAAGTTAAAGTAGAGAACACTAAAGATAGGATAGTTAATGTTAAAATCTGAAATTTCTATGCAGAAATTTAAAAAAAAAAAAATTGCATAAACTTGAAAGTTTTATGCAGAAAACTGAATGTACTTGCATAAAATTGAATGCACTTTGCATAAAACTGAATGGAATTAAATGTACTTTGCAAAAAACCAAATGTTCTATTTTGTTGCAATTACTTAGAATGCATATTTCTTCTTCAAATCTTTTCAGACCAACAATTGTAGATAGAACATAAACTTAAGGATCATATGAAGACAACCAAACACAAATATGAAACATTGATATTTTGTTCCAATGACTAGGGCAAAACCCTCAAGGGAGAAAATCCAAATGATTCTTCTTCTATTAGATTCTTCAATTGTTCAATAAAGTATAGAGAGAGAGAGAGAGAGAGAATGAGAATGAATAAAGTCACCAATGTTTGATCAACTTGCAGCTGAAGTGAACTTGCTCTTTGCTTGAATATCTCCTCCTTCACTTGATCAGATAATGTCCTTCATGATTGCTCCAACTCTTCCCTTACTCTTTCTCTTCACTAGTTCTCACACTTCTCTTGTACACACTCAACACTTGCTCTCCTTCTGCACAATGAACGTGCTACTCTTAAATCTCACTTGCACTTGCTTAAATAGCTGAGAAAGGAGAGGAGTTACAAAATGAATTCATGCCTTGAGCCAATGATAGGAGAATTGAATTCCGTGAGGGAGGAGTTACTTGAGGCGAATTGTAAGTCATCCCGATAATAGAGAGAGAGGTACATTTGTCTTGATTTGTTACAATTTGAATTAGGGAGAGAGAGAGTTACACTTAGACATGAGAGAATATTTGGTGAGAGTTACAAATCGAATTGAATGAGGGAGTTACAAGTGCATTTAATGAGTAGTTACACTTTTTCCATACATTGAATTAGTGAGGGAGAGTTACATTCTCTTAAGTGTGGAATATTCCAAGAGAAAGGTTCAATTTTACATGTAAGAGATTCTCAATTTAATTTAATTATTCCATGAGAGAATTTTTTTTTTATTAATCCATTAAAGGTGAATGACTTTAGACTATTCTATAAATAATAGTATCATAATAATAATAATACTATTAAGGAAAAAAAATATTAATTCTTGACTTGTATAATCATGATTGATTTGATTTTAAAGTGGATTCCATATGCGAGATCATCCTTGATCATTTAGACATGACTTTCTATTTTTGGAAAGTCACTTCCAAATTGAGATGTAACTTACTATTTTTGGAAATTCATATTAGAATTGTGAGAAATGAAATTTTATTATATGTGGTTCAAACAGAACTAAGAGATATGATTTATTCTAGGAGAAATTCATCCATGAGTTGCTAAATTTTAATAGTTAACTAAAGTAAAGTCACTTATCTTCAGCTAACTTGACAAGCTAATTTTGATCATTAGCCTTAACTTAGAAAAGTTATAAATTGAGCCTAAAGTGAAGAGCTAAGACACAACAATAGCACAAGAATGAGAGAGGATTCTCAGTGAGCATGCACTAAGTTTGAGAGAGTGCAGCGAGGTTGGTGATCAATTTTGTAATCTATATTTTCTCAGTTGGGTCATTATCCCAATATGGGAGCCCAAGTAAGTTTTGTGATTAATTTATTAACGAAGAAATTGTTGATTGGGTAGAAATATGTTTATATGTGTGTGATTCAAATTGAGTAATTTTCGTCCACTAAAGATTTTGGTTAGGAACCTATTCGTGTATCTGTTTAGTAATTAATTGCTTGGAATTAAATATCGGGTGTTGGGTTTGGGGAAATTCTAACAACCACTTCTGTTTTCATGATCTTTTGCTTTGATACCACCCATCATGAGAGGGATAGTGTGTTGAACAGCATCAAACTGTCTTCACTTCACTACAACTCTAATACCACCTTGTCACAACCCTATAGAGACCTACATGGATATAGGCACACCGTGAACTCCTGAGGCACCAATTTTTTTGTCATTTTGTAGGTTTTCCCAACACAAAATTACTTAAACTTGAACTAAACCTATTATTTATTTAGTTAAGTATGCACAAAATATATTCACTTAACCAATTTACCACTTGTAGAATTTTCAATTCAACCCATGTCATACATGCATAATAGTACACATGCACAGTTTAATATATGGAGCATGCAACTCACCAAACCAATACCAAAA
Source organism: Pinus taeda (assembly GCA_000404065.3). Classification (NCBI taxonomy): domain Eukaryota; kingdom Viridiplantae; phylum Streptophyta; class Pinopsida; order Pinales; family Pinaceae; genus Pinus; species Pinus taeda. Next base: position 446,174 of record APFE030699628.1, on the reverse strand, counting down.
CATGTATAATATTAACAAGAATTACATCATACAACCCGCTAGCATACAATATAAGAAACACATGCTAATTCACACAATAAAAGCATTCCCCATCCAACTGCAATTTGAACCATAAATGTGCTTCCCTCCAGAACACCAGAATACCAATTTCTCCACAAACCCCAAAGTTTAGTTGAACACCAAATCTAAGCTTGTCCATTGAACACCAAATTTTTGGGCAATGCAAAACACGAAAATTTGGCCTATCCACCAAACACCAAACTTTTAGGTGTAACACACCGAATTTTGACCTATCTGTTGAACACCAAAATTTTAGGTGACACATAGCACCAAATTTTCATCTATCCATCGAACACCAAGATTATGGGTGACGTGGAACACCAAATTTCATTATGTCTGCCAAACACCAAAAATATGGGTGTAAAACACCAAATTTTTGCCACTCTATCTAATGTTTGTCTAAAGGGGAGATGGATATCACATGGCCATTTATGACAAACATTGGCCAATGCATCTACCCACCTAGCGAGACATAGCCTAGTCTATCCCTCCTTTAAAACTCATCCTAGACTCTGCTCAATCCATCTGAAATCAGTTGTGTCCAAAGTCCAAACTATGTTGTTCACTTGCTAATTCACTGCTTGATTATTGTTTGTTCTCTCCTCCCACCATTTTGACTATATATATATATATATAATATATATATATATATATATATATAATATATATCTGCAAATGACGCACCATTTTCCCATCACATGTGCACTTCGTTCCCTTGACTTGTCTTGTCCTTGATGTCTCTGCTCATCTTGATTGACTCATATGTTCCATCATGGTTGACTGCTTGTGAGTTGGTCTTATATAACTCATTTTGTTCCAAAAGTGAGAGTACTCCAACTAACTCATCGCAAGTATGGAACACTCTTGTGGGCGTGCACCTACCTGACTCATTCGTCCCATCTCGACATGCGCTCTTGTCCAACTCATCCCAACCTTTGTCTAACTGAACTCAAGCTTATGATAAGTGTGTGGGTGGTCTCCCATTTGACCAACTTTCCTCACTTGGTCCATGTCATCTTAGTTGGCTCCTCACCATCACATGATGGTGGAAACACCAAAATTAGCTTTTCACTACACAAAATTGTGCACAATCCAACTGTATGTCTAGGTGTGCCCATGTTGTGCATTATAGCATTGCAAGTTGGTCAAGGTGCCCAACTCATATCTTCATATCATCTTACCAAGATGTCGTGTGGGTGTCTCCAAAGCAAGGAACCCCCAAAATTACATGTGGCTAATCAAGACAAGCTACTCGTCATTAATATGCTCAAGCGCGCTCATGTGCCTAACACATCGTAAATCTTGAATGGATTGTACTATTCCTCGTGCAACATTGATGTGACCTTACTAATTGTGAAGGACCATCAACCACTTGTATCACTCGAACTATGTCTAACCAACACGTTTTGAACAACCAACTACCCAATGTAATACTATGTTGTCATTGATTTGGGAAACCCAAGGTAATCCTCTAAAGATCATGTATTTAGTGGCAATAGGAAATCACATACTTTTATTACGCTCATAGATGATATTTTCTTGTCATAAATAAGACATTTTTCAACACACTTATAGCTCACACCATCCTCCCTTGAGCTTGCATTTCAATTCATTGTTGATCATCCATCCCCACTAGACTAGAGATCCTTGGTCATCTTAGTCTAGATCAAACTAGTACACCATTCTAACTATCTCAAGATTCATCGAGCATATAGACTCGTCATGTACACTTGCCAAATTTTCCAAGTGTCCCTCGTCATATAACTCTAAGTGGCACCTCAAATACGGTCCTTATAATACCCCTCACTTAAATTGTTGACATCCTCATTGGCATGGCTCTATTGGCTTCTCTGGTGAAAGGGGTGTTGGTGAGTGAAGAGACACTTTTGTGTTTGTCGTATTTGGATGTGGCTATGACACCATTTGTCACAAGGATAGAGTTTTTTTTTCCATTTAATCATCGAATACCACTCAAGAAACCTAGTGACCTTGCTAGTCGGGGCATGAACATCAACCACTTGTATCACATGACTATGCTTAATTAACATGACCTAACCAAACTTGAGGTGAGAAAATAAGGGGGTATGAAATTTTGAAGTTCTTGTTTCACCATAGGTGATGCTACATCATCATCACCCAACCATAAGCAACCTTCTATCACCTCCCTCAAGCTAGTCACACTTGAAAAATTGACTACCCAATGAGGACTTACTATCATCCATCGAGTGCAACTAGGATATTCTTTAAAGATCATGTACCTAGTGGCAACAAGAATTTACATACCTCCCTTACAATCATGAATGATTTTTCCTTGCCATATATAACACATTGTCCACCACATTTCTAAGTCACATCACTATCCATTGAGCTTGCATTGTGATTCCTTATTGGTCCCCCCACCCCTACTAGGCTAGACACCGTTGTTTCTCCTAGTCCACACGAAAGTGATACACCATTCTAACCATCTCATGAATCACCATGTGTTGGTCGCTAACACTACTAATGGATGCCCAAATTGGCATCCTTTTAACACCCATTCACCACCTTTTTTAATACCTTTTTCGCATCCTCATACCATCCCATAACTCATTTTCCTCGCAATGATGATTTTTTTACTAAGGTATAATATTTATCTAATCATTCTTACGTATTAAGGAAATAATCTACCTTTTTACTCTAACTAATGAGAATTCATGAGAAATACTCTAGACATGCTCATATAGGTACCCTCAGGGGCATAGACAAAATATTTGGAATATGCAACGCCGTATGTTGCAACACCTTTACATTGTTATAACACCTCCAACGTGTCATTGTTGTCACACCTCCAACATGTTGTTGCAACACATTCAGAGTAATGATGTGTAATGTACCAAAGATAAATATGTTAGTGCAATCTAATGAATATTGAAATTTTTCTTTGATGAATTTCTTCAAACACTCAGTGGAAAAATATTTCTTCATACTTTGTATGCAGACTAATAAACTTGCACAATATAAAATATATGAAGGGAAAAATCAATATTTTATTATCTTGATGGGAGATATTACAATGCAAGAAAAATGATGGAACTTGAAATTCACACGTTGAAAATAGATCAATTCGGTGCACAACAGAATAAGATTGACCCCTTTGAGAATATATTTGGCTTGGAAAAATTAAAGACTTAGACCCTTCAACAAATTTGCAATTTGGCCTCCAAGAATTAGCAGAACACGGTCTACCAAGTTGATCACTAGCTCAACGAGGATCTTGGTCCCTTGGTGAAGTAAACTTGACCTCCAAAATAATCTACTCAATTTTAGCAATAGTACCACGAGAAAGAATCTACTCGGCCCCCGAAATAAATTTCCCTCTTCATAAAACTCAAATTTCTATTGAACATGAGCTTGGCCTCTCAAAAAAATAGACTCAACCCTCCATAGAAGTTTAACTCGACTCCTTGAATCACAAGAAACTCAACCTTCTAATAGATCAAAAATCTTGTCTGTAAAAAAAAAGAAACTCGACCTCTTTTGATGATGCTACTCGATCTCCAAAAATAAGAAATTGAGCTCAACCTCTCTTGCAATCGATCACGAAGAAGTTAAACTTGACCTTCCAAATAAATGAAAGGGGTAACTTGGCCTCTCTAATCAATATATGTACTCGGTCCTTCAACAATAAGAAATTCATCCTCCTTTGCTCTTTGACACCTCTAGCAAATTAACAAAAGAAAAATCGACCTACTTGAAACTCTGCCTCCTCCAGAAATAGATAAAAGATAAATTGGCCCAAGAGAATGAGGAGAACTCGGTTTTAAGATGAGAAGAATTCAACTGTTCTCCAAAAATGAATTTGGTCCTTTCGCTCCTATAATATAATTCAACCCTTATGTAAATTCAGCCCTCTAAATTTCAACTCCAAATCCACCTGCAAATTAATACAATGGAAAAAATATGAATGACTTTCCATATGAGCTAACTAGGGTGGCACTTAAAGTCCACCAAAATCAACTGAGAACCATAGGGTGACACTCAAAGTTCACCAAAACTAGTTAGAGAGATCTGCCCAAAACCCTTGTGCTAGACTCGCTTGTGCCCCAATCAATCATCAAGAGAATAATCACAAATCAGAATGATGAGGAATGGCCTTCTTTTCCCTTTTTATAAGACTTTATCGAATCTCCTCCAATATTCTAGAAATCCATGTTTATTATTTTATTGATGAAGCCATTTATTTTGTAATGCCCCACTTAAATCTTATCCTACAAATTTTATTAATGTTTACGTTATCTGAAAATATTGAAAAATATTGGTCTGATATAAAATTCATGATTTCTATTATTCAAATTACCAACTTACCTTCTCAAATTGAATCTTATGTAGGATATGGTCTCCTTCCATTATTTCAAATAATATATGAATTCATCTCACATTCCCCAATGTACCCTCACATTTACTAGGGAGAAGACATGGTCTTCTCCATTTAATTACATCTCAATTTCCCCAATGTACCCTCACATTTACTTGGGAGAAGACATGGTCATCTCCAACTCATTATATATATATATATATATATATATATCACATTCCCCAATGTACCCTCACATTTACTAGGGAGAAGACATGGTCCTCTCCATTTAATTACATCTTACATTCCCCAATGTACACTCACATTTACTTGGGAGAAGACATAGTCCTCTCCATTTAATTATCAAAATATATATTCATCTCACATTCCCAAATGTAATTTCAGATTTACTTGGGAAAAGACATGGTCCTCTCCCATTAATTTCCCAATTTTATATTCATGTCACATTTCCAATTGTACTCCCAGCTTTACTTGGGAGAAGAGAAGTCAACTATAAGGATGGATGAGAATTTAATGACATTAATGAGAGGTGGTTGAGATGGAAAAGAGAGGGAGGGTATAAAAAAGGTAAGGGGGAAGGGAGAAAAGGGGGACGTTGGGCCTTGCTTATGATTTTGGGGGTTGGTTGTGATTTTAGAATTTGTTGTGATTTTTGGAGACCTTAGGAACCTGTGGAGGTTTCTTGGGTTGTTGAGAGAAAGGAAATATTGTTCATCTTGGTCTGAATCATTCATCCTGGACACACACACTACATCTGGTTGGACTTGGGCTTGGAGGGCTAGGGAACTTGTGGAGGTTTCTTGGGCTAGGGATTATTTCCTAGTTGGCTGGGAGGTAAATCCAGTTGGGTCCGTCAAGAGGAGCATTCAGCAGGAGTAGCAAGACAAAGGCATCTCCACCAACCACCAGTACAAGTATTCCTACATAGATTACTCATGAAAATTTTATCAGAATGTAAATGGTAAAATTTTATTTGTTTAAAAGTATTGTAAGTAAGTAAACTATTGCCTCTTATTGCATTTAAATTCTTTACAAATAGATCAGTTAGCAGACCCTAGGATAGGGCTCTTACACATGGTATCAAAGGTTGGGTTCAAAATCTGGACCTTGAAGTCTACCCACTATATATTTTTCAAATCTAGTTGAATCTTTGAAGACCAAGACATTACCAACCTGAACACCCATCAATACTTATAATATTATCTTTACTTGACAAACTGCCAATCTCAATTTATTCTAGAGCATGATAATCCTAGCTAAAGACTGATTGAGACTATAAAGACTACAACAAATACTGAAAGAATGGTTCTACTATAACCTACCTGCTAAAGAATTCTCAGAATAGCAGTGGCAAAAAGTTGCTTCAATTTCCTAACCTGATAAATACCAAACTGAAAGTAGGTCATATCATCGTATCCTGTATTGTAGTTTTAGCTAGCCCTGAATGATGAGAACAGAAGAAAGCGTACCTTTTTAGGCATTAGTGCAACTACGCACAATCAAAATTAGTAATTTTCTCACTTGTATTCTAAATTAGAAAACGTGTTTCTCAAACTGATATAAGATGGAAAAGGTAAATAAATAGATTAATTAATTAATTAAAAAAAAAAAAAAAAAAAAAAAAAAAAAAAAAAAAACAAAACTTTGTTATGCATTCCGAAGGGGCACAGTATCATTGAGAATCGTTTCATAAAATCATTTTCAACAGGGATATTACGAGCTGACACCAACAACAGTGTTGCTTAAATTAAATTTGCCATTCCTAGGCTGTATAAGTTGCCAGGACTTTCATCTAGTCTTGGAAGCCATATTTTTTTGGAGCTTGCATGTCAGGAATTCAACTGGCAGCTCGACCACAACCCAACAGACTAAGGATCGCTCCTTATATCAGTAATTCTGACTTAACAATGCAATTGATTCATTTGATTTGACATTGCAACTTGCATGCATAAAGAGAAATGTGATCTGATGCTAATATTGGCAAACTCATAATTCTGAACGCATCCATAAAAGGCTCATCAGACATTCAAAAGCCCTCTCATTTATTACCCTTTTTATAAATCAAAGAAGGAATGGACATCACCTTATGAACAAAATTGCCCTCATAGCATGTTTTCTTTATGGAATTCAAAATTATGGACCATGTAGGAAAGGAAAAAAATAATATGGAATGAAACCCTTTATGAAGCAATTGTAACGCCAAACAGAGCAAGACTTAAAATATAGATAGTCTCTGACAACTGTAACACGAAACAAGAGGAATAGATTGCTCCAAATCGTTTGGCAGATTAATCGGCAAGAAACTAGGAGTCAGTAAACATGGTGTATATACAAAATTTAATTTCCAGTACTTGAAATAGTGCACAATACAAACTCTGTCGCACAGTAAAACATTGCCTCCAATGAGCATACCAACTGCACAAGATATTTCCAATGATTTGTTTGATGGATGCATACTTCTTATTACGGATGTGTTGTGAAGATGAGAAACAGTGGTACATTGGTCAAAAGTTTCATTTATGCTCACAGTGAAAATTTGAAACATGATTTGTCATTTACTCCAAAGATGGGGCATTGTCATGTTTCGTTAATGAAGTAGTTGGAATTATTTTCCAATACTTTCTCTTAATCATAACTATTGATATTCACAATGCCCAAGTTGTCTTTTAGTTGAACAAAACTTTCTTTTGCTGAGATGACAGTGACAATCCTTCTTCATTGTTGCCATAGGGTCTGGCCCTCACCTGGTGAATCCCCTCACAAGGCCTGCTAGATTTTGCGGCAATAAGGCCCAAATAGGAACCATGATACAATCAAGTGTTGCCCCCTTTTATACCTTTAAACAGTGATTTTATTCTCACTTGGTCATGTGCGCTGGGAGGATACCAACAAAGAAAAAATAGAGGACATAGGGCACATTTTTTTGTTTTATTGCAGGGAATTGATCTATGTGGTAGTGGTTCAATATTAAACATTCTTCATCATTATTGAAATTGTTCTCTCATGTTTGCACATTTCCATATTATTAAATTTGAAGTTTCATATTTTTCTATTTGTCATTTCCTCACCATGTATGGGAAGGGAAGAAATGTCAATGTTCGTTGGTGAATCATGAAAGTCAATTGATGGATGCATGGACATTGGAATGATTAGATTCATTCCAGTGGTTCAACTTTAAGCATTTCCATCATCAGGAACATTCTTCTCTAATTGAGTCTCCAAATCTCAATTTCATTAAGTTTGAAGTTTTGCATTTTTCTATTTGTCATTTCCACACCATGCCTGGAAAGGAAAGTAATGTCCATGTTCAATGTTGGATCATGAATGGATCTAAAGACATATCTGAATTATTGCTCATTTACATCAATGTGAGGTATTTCTTCGCCATATTTTATTGCATATATCAAATTGATATCTGGATCCCTGATATACCTTCCTATCCCTGCTTTTGAAAAGTGATGTGGCCACACCCATTCCCTCCTACTTCACATACATGTACGTTGTTAACTTGGTAATTTTTATCTAAAATATATTCTAACACTAAAAGGCACTAGCTTGCAATAAGATATGATTTTCCTCCTTTTGTGATAGGATCAATTATCTATTCCAAGGACTAGATCCTTAAGGTTTTGATAAACTCTTTGCGTCAACCTTATGAAGTTCCATTTGGCCTTGTAAAACTCAAAAGACCATCTAAGTTAAGTGACTTTCTTTAAACATTTTATCAATCTCTCTCAGGGAAATTGGCGATTAACATTTGGTTTCTTTTGGAATTACATTTTGATAGGTTTTAATTGCCAAAGTATGCATCATCTTGTAGTCCTCATAAACCATGCTTGAACAGTTTCACACTCCACTATGAGGCTATCTATAAATTGGTACATTTACTATCCACTCAACATATGTCTTGCTGCAATTCATTTAAGAATTGTTTGAAGGGTCTATCACCAACTTTGAGTAAGTGCAACTCAGCTTTGATCTGTGATCTGTTTTGTTTATGATTCATTGTCATGTATACTATATGTCTTAGCTGTATAGCTCTTGTTTGCTTTATTATTAAATGATTATGCCAGTTTGGAATGGTAATCATTCTAGTTGTATCTTATGCTTAAAGTGGCATTAAACATTTCAAAGCACGTGTGTAATAAATGGTCACCAATTTGTTTGAGGTTGGTGATAGTGTTCCTGATCATATAATTGGAGATGAGAAATGTGTTTTTGAGATTCCTCGTCACAGTAGGGAATGCAATCAAATCTACCAACAAGATAACAATGTCAGTCCATGTGTTTAGGGTACATAAAATTGATGGGATTGTTCTCAATAATCAAGGTCGAAGACTTTTGCTTTCTAAAGGGTTTATTTTTATATTTAAGGTTTGAAATCAGGAGTAATGCCTCCAGGAAATTGTATGGATATCTATCTCAAGTCTTTTCGAAGTTGTTGGTCAGGACCTCTACCATTCCCAAAATATATAATTATTTCATACTTGATTTTCTATATGTAGAAAGTTGTCAAGCTTATACATGGGAAACATTTGGTCTAAGAAAAATTCGAATGGTTTTGGTTGAGGTCTAAATGTTCTTATTGTCAATGATAATAGTATTAATCATTGTCACGGAGAAGCTACTAGAAATGTTGGGGTGCCAGACAGTTATGACAAACTCAGGTTACATGTGCCTAACAATGAATAAGTGCATGAATGTTTGGTGTGAGGCCTAAATGTTCTTATTGCCAATGACAACTGTATTTATTGTAGTCACTAACAAGATACTCGAAATGCTAGGGGGCATATAGTCATGGCAAATTCCATTTACCTGTGGTTAACACTCTTATTTCTACCCATGAGTGCAGTCCATGTAGTTTGTTTAGAATTTTAGATGAGTGCATGACATACACTGAGGGATAGAAGTTACAACCAAAGAGAGACCTTCTAGTGGTTGCGTTGATGGTTAAATATAGACAAAGGTGCCTGAGATAAGCATGTTTGTATTGGAATAGTTGGTGATCTAAGGAAAACCAAGAAACACATTCTCTAGGAAGCCCTGGGAATTGAGTTAAACGAGTTATATGTTTGCACCATGACTGAGAGTTTTTGAAAAATTACTTTTAGCGGTTGGCAACCCAAACATGAAAAGAGGTAGGGAAAAAAAATGACTTGACATTCATATTCACACTCTTTATCACATGAGAAACACAGGTGGGCACATTCTGGTCTAAAAATGAAAAATCCCATTTCCTTTGCTTTAGACTGAGAATATTTGGGGCATTTATGTAAATGCAAGTTTTTAGTATCTTTGATCCCCTTTGGCAGATTGTTGATAAATAATAGGACCCTAAAATGCATTTTGAAGCAAAATTTGCGGCATAAAAGAAAGATCTAGGTTGTCCAATTTCTTAACTAGTTTTTTATATGGATTGTTTCACTAGCTAGATCGTTGTTCTGTGCAGAGAAAAAAATATAATAATAATATTATATATTTAAAAAAAATAAAAATATGGAATTTGGAATTCTACATGGGCTAGATGTGCAGGTAGCAAATCCTAATGAAGCAGTTTAAAAAATCTTTGCATGTAGTGTGTATTCAAGCCTTCATTTGAAGCAGAAAGACATTATGTTGTAATCTGAAAGAGGGAAAAAAATGGGTAAAACGTAATTTCAACAAGTAGATTGAATATAAATCTAGAAAAGGTAAAGTCTATTCTTGAGTGGCCTTCTCCCAAAAATAACATAAGTGAAGAGTTGCCATAAATTTGTGAACCTCTACAAGAAGTTCATTAAAAATTTCAATGGCATTAGTGCACTATAACATATTGTACAAAATGGAAAGTATTCATGGACCAAAGCAGTTAAAAGAATTTTTGAACAACTGAAAAAGAAGGTAACCAAAGCTCCAATCCAAACAGGTTTCCTTTTTGCAGTTCTATACATTTGTTGTGAAGCACCAAAGTGGAACAACAATGCCGTGGCCAATGCATCAAGTCAAAGGCATCATAGCTTAGTCACCATGAGAAATGGAGATTGTTGGTTTGAAGAAATGAAGGGTGAATATACTGCTAACCCATATTTCAGCAAGGTTTATAAGGATCTTAGTGACTTAAGAAATAACTTATTTGAAGACAATGTATTGGCTAATGATTTCCTATTTAAAGGTATCAGTTATGCATTCCCAATGGATCTAGAAGGTAAGAGATAATTTCAAAAATTTCATTCTGGAGGTTTAGTTGTACACTTGGAATGGATAAGACAGACCTATACTTTATTAAGTGAAGTTTTTTTTGGACAAAAATAAGGAGAAGTGCCAGTAAATTTGTTACTACTTGTCAAATTTGTCCGTTTGATAAAGGAGGGAAGCAAAATATCAGGTTATATACACCCATATCTATGCCTGAGAGACCATAAACAGATACTTCGATTGAGATTTCCTTGGGGCTGCCACAAACTCAGAGAGGTAATGACTCTATCTTTGTAATTGTGGATCAGTTTTCTAAAATGGATCATTTCCTTCTACACAAGAAAACTAGTGATGGTAAAAAATATACATATATATTTTATTTTCAAAGAGATTGTGACCAAGATACTAAATTCCTTAGTCACTTTTGGAGGACCTTGTGGAAGAAATTGGACAGCAAGTTACAATTCAGCTCAGTATATCATTCCCAAACAGAGTCAAACACAAGTAGTAAATAGAATCTTGGGTAATAGGTTACAAAATCTAGCTTCCGAAAAGCTAAGGCAATGGGATCAAATTGGCACAAGCTCAATTTGCATACAACTCCAGTACTAACAGATCTACAGGTACATCTCTTTTCCAAGTTATTTATGGAAATGGTCCCAAGGGGGTAGGTAGATCTACTTGATTTTCCTAAGAGGATAGCAACAAGCAGGAAAGAGAATGTGTTTCATGAAATAAGAATGAGCTATAATGCACTTTGGAAAGGAAAGGTACCCTCAAAAGAATTATAACAAGCTCAAACCTAAAAAGATTGGGCTTTGCCCAGTTTTCAGTCGAATCGATGGCAATGCCTATCTTTTGAAGTTGACTGAAACTATAGATATAAATCACGTTTTCAATGTTACATGCATTCATCCTTTTCAAGTTGGAATAAAGGATACAGAGATTACGTAAGTGCGTGAATTTAGTCAAAGCCTCAAGGTTCATATTTTAAAGCATTGGGGAGGATGATGCATTCCTAGGCCCAACAACTATGAGATATTTTAGATATTGCTTGCCCACCAATTTATGCCAAAAATACTTTCGCTTAGCTATCGAGGTAGATAAGATATGTCTTGAGCTTTCGCTTAGCTGCCAGGATATGTTTCTTGGCTCTTCTTCAAAAGATAATTGTAGAATATGTGTAGTGTAGGCTAGATTGTGTAGTTGTTATAGATCTGATACCACTTGTTATAGATCTGATCCAAAAATATAAGATAATGCAAATATACCCAGAAATAATAAGATAGAAATGCTTCTTTATTGATCAAACCCTTAAGGTAGGGCAACACCATATATTCACCCCTTAAGGAAGGAGACCACTCCACGAGCCATCTGTCGTTCATACAATAATCCTTGACACCTCTCAATGGGGAGTCTCTAGCCTCTATATAGGCCTCATACATACAATACCATGGGTCATTACCATGGTTCCCTCAATACCATCTATCTAATACCATGGGCCCATTAGATTATTACTAACTACTTGTGGTCCCTTACATGATACGGGTTAACCACCTTATTTATTACTATGGCCCATCCCATTATTACATTATTCCCTTAGGCACCTCCCTTTGTACCCCATATTATCCCCCCTAGGTACACTACATTCCACCCCCCTTAACATGTTTCGTCCCTAAAACATGGGAAGAACACAAATAATAAGATTTACTCAAAAGAGTAGTCCACTGGTACCATGCACGAGCATCTAACCATCCAAGAGAAAGGTGAACCCTCGATCCAACTATTGCCTCGCTCACCTGAGATGGAAGTTGACCGTGGCGGCTCTTCTGTGTTGATGTGTAGTAGGTGGATCATCGCTCCTCTCTATCTATCATGTGGGGGTTGTTGTCCTTGTGGCTACTTCGTTGCCATCTTGTTGGTTGTTTTCTTGCAGAGTGATGTGGGTGGTGATAGGTTGAAGTTTTAACCAACATCGGAGCCTGAGTGGTATCTGGTACATGTTGTGGTGCCTGCTGTTGTTTCTTATCTTCCAATATTACTTCAAACACTGAGTCCTCATCTGATGTATCAGTACCTGTAACCTTTTCTGCTTCAACCTCCATTTGTGTTTGATTATCGATCATCAAAGGCTCATCATCTAATATGTCAGTCCCTGGAACATCTTCTGCTTCAGCCTCCATGGACTCTACCTGCTTATTGATGGAAATATCCTGTAATGTAATTTTCTTCTTTTTATACCAAAGCTTCAAGAATTTCTTCTGCACATTAATATTTATAGTACCCACTGATTCCATCGAAGGGTATCCCAAAACAACATCCTCATTAGCCATATTTGAAGCATAAAAATTAAAATTCAATACATACTTGTCCACAGAAATCTTCAAATCTTTAGAAACTTGCACCTGCTCATTATTAACCTGTGCGTGCTCCATGTGTTTTGCTGGCACTTGTAATTTTTTTGCCATATTGACATTTATGATATTTTGCTTGCAACTAGGATTTATAGACACAATGATCTTCTCCTTCTGAATCAATCCATGAACCTGCAATAAGGATATACCAGTAGGAAATAACCCCACATGTTTCTCCTTATCTTGTTTTCTAGCATGAGACTATTTGTCCAAGAGGAGTTTTTCAAATTCTTTATCCGAAAGTTCGGACAATTGCGTGTTGTAAATTGATTTCCACCATCTGTAAGCCTCATCTTGGAAACCAAGCGATAATAAAATTTTCCATTGTTTCCCATATGTTAACTTTTGGTTCTGTATGAATTTCTAAATAGTAGGGCTATCATCTTTTCCTATAAAAAACATCTTGCTAAACGACATGAAAAAAAAATCACTTACTTGGTGAAAATTTAAAGTGGCCACAATTTAGTCAATATTGCTCAAAATCTTTATTATGACTTATTTTCGAAAATGGAATGACCATTCTGCATCTTCCCATGTGATAGAAATCCTGATCTAGACACTGCAATTTCAGATCCGCCCTGCAACTCTCCCAATGTCACCAAAATTTCTAAAAAAAAAAAGGTCGATTTTAAATCAACGATATCTCCCTCATCCGAACTTCGATTCGACTGTTTTTTTTTTAATCGGGTATTTTTTCACAAGAAATCCAGCTCTGAAATCAGATTTTGCATATTTTGTCCCAAAATGTACAGATCTACGCTGCAAACTCGTTGCCCCGAAAAAATGTCTGCAACGCCACTGATTTTTAGATCAGTGATATCTCCTTCATCCGGACTCCGATTTGGCCGATTTTTTTTATTTTTTTTTTTTTTTTTTTTTTTTTTTTTATTTGGGTATTTTTCACAAAGAATCCAATCATGCAATTAGATTTTTCCCAAAATGTACAGATCTACGCCGCAAACTCGTTGCACCCCAAAAAATGTCTACAACACCACTGATTTTTAGATCAGCGATATCTCCTTCATCCGGACTCTGATTCAGCAGATTTTTTTTCGAAATGAAGTATTTTTTCACAATGAATCCAGATCTACAATTAGATTTTGCAGATTTTGCCCCAAAATGCACATATCTGATCTGCAAATTCACCGGCCCAAAAATTTCCTGCAAAAAAAAATAATAATAATAAATAAATAAATAAATTCTCCACTTTTGCCCAAGAAAGTGCTCTGATACCACTTTAGATCTGATCCAAAAATATAAGATAATGAAAATATAACCAGAAATAATAAGATAGAAATGCTTCTTTATTGATCAAACCCTTAAGGTAGGGCAACACCATACATCACTCCTTAAGGAAGGAGACCACTCCACAAGCCATTTGCATGTTCATACAATAATCCTTGACACCTCTCAATGGGGAGTCTCTAGCCTCTATATAGGCCTCATACATACAATACCATGGGTCATTACCATGGTTCCTCAATACCATTTATCTAATACCATGGGCCCATTACATTATTACTAACTATTTGTGGTCCCTTACATGATACGGGTTAACCACCTTATTTATTACTATGGCCCATCCTATTATTACATTATTCCCTTGGGTACCTCCTTTTGTACCCCATATTATCCCCCCTAGGTACACTACAGTAGTTGGGGACTCTTCTCCAGATTACAGACAATATTGTATGATATGTTTTATTTATTTTATGAGTGTGCCTGGAGGAGATTAGTTTTTTTTTGTTCTCTCAGTAGTAGCATCTGGTCTGTAATTAGTGGTTTTCTTGAGTAATAGAAAAAAAGAGTGCTTTGCGACTAGGTTTCTTTGTGCTTCCTATCCTAGCTAACTGTAACTGTCCACAGCATATTGTTGTATGTTGAGTGTCTTTACAGGCTTAAAATCACAATCTGGAGGGTTTTAGGCTACTAGAACAGAGACATTATAGCAGAACCAACATACTTGGAAAATATTTAAAATAGAACTTAAACTTCCCTTTTGCATGCTTCGTTTAATGGATAAGGTATAAAGTTATTCGATGTTGTACCCTCCACCTATGCAATGCAACTGAAAGTTTCACTAGATAAGACTTAAGTTTACAACTCAAATGTATGTCAATCACTTTCTCTAATGCACTTGTTGCAAGCAGCAGACAACTTTAACTAGCACTAGGAGTGTATGCACACCTCCACTCAAGCTTGTATAAACCTTTGATGTGCGAAGATCAAATCAAACAAATATGCCACTTCTCCATCACCATATATACATCGCATGTTGTCCTGCAAAGTCCTAATGATGCATGAGCTAGCAAATGCAACATTGACTTCAAAGTATAAATGTGGCAGCAATGAAGAAGCTATGGGAAAAGCGGCTCACTGTAGGTAATGACCTCTTTCTTATAAGTTTCTTGGTAGCTACCGAAAGTGCCAAAGGAAAACTCTCTTCTCCTGTTGTTACATATATCTCTCGAAAAGATCTATACGAGTAGCCCTAACATGTGCCTTTCCGTTGGGTGTAAGCTACAAGAGAGTGCCTAAAGTAAGTTCCTTCAATGCACAAGGGTTTTGACATTTGGATTGAAGGCACTGATGAGAAGCACACCCTCTTCCTGCTGCCATGGTGATGAAGACCATTCTAGAGAGCACATGCAGCATCATCCTTATGTTGGTTTGCATCAATCTTCACAAATCAAATCTTGCCTGACAAATAAGTGTGCCTTCTCTATGTTCTGGTATACCTACTTGAACTGTTCTCCAAGTTCCCTTCATCTATGGGCATAGGATAAGACAAAAATTTTAGCATAGCAGTTTATATGTAGCTTGATATACCAGTCCCATACCATTCCTCCTCGTTGCAAATGTGTCCCAATCTATATATATATATATATATATTATATATATATATATATATATATATATATATATATATATATATATATATATAATATATATATATATATATATATATATATATATATATCTATATATGTATGTATAATGTAGTTAGTTCTATTTTACATACGAAGGTGGCTTTTAATTTTGTTGATAGTAGATTATCATTATTCTTATTTAAGATATAGTAGATTTTCCATTAGGACAGTAGGATTATCTTTCAGATAGTGTATTTTTCATTCTTCATGGAGGAAGTCATAATAACAAATCTCAAGTCTGAGAAGTAAACGACTATGAAGCATGGGAATTCAGATTTGGATATGTTGAAATATCATATATGTCACATTAATGATTATTCTACGGGTGGTGGAATTTTCTAGTAAAAACATAGATTGAATACCATGGACTTGAGTAAGGCTTACTGTGATAATTGTTTTTAATGATCTTAAATTAAATAAGAAGGTCAGTTCGTAGAGAATTTGGGATTTTAGAAAGAAATCTTATTTAGTCAATAAAATACCAATGAAAATATTAGAATGCACTTTTACCCTTATTCTAGTGTTGAATAAAAATGTCATGAAAAATAATGTGTCTCTAGTTTTGGACTAAAGGACCCTCATCTTTCTTCGCAACTTTTGTGGTCATTGGCCACTTCGGAAAGTAGTAGGCATCTTTAGAGATGTGGTGTCATTTAGAAGGGAAATACTAATAGCAACAGGGCAAAGACAATTATTCTGTTCGTGTAATTATTTCTCATTTATCTGGTCATATTGTGAGCTACAATATTAGTACTAGTAAACAATGATTAAAATTATAATAATTTTGAACCTTTGACATTTTGAGGACATTTCTCTCAATTTAAATATATATATATATATATATATATATATATATATATATATATATATATATATATATATATGAAAATCATGCTAGAAACAGTTTCTAAAGTTTTGAGTCTTTTATTTTCAAGATTAACTAACTGATTTGGAAGATGAAAAAAACCAACAAATTGGAAGAGTGAGACTTTTATATTCACTAAGGTATTAAAGAAATTATATGCATGAAACTTATACTAGCACCTTCTAGTGGAAAATATAATGCACTAATCTGTTGCTTGCCATTATTTTGGTTTTGGTACCAACGTATAGCATATCTGGGTTCAAAATGCTATTTTCCATGATGGACAGTTGAATCTGTTTCAAATCTAATTATTATTGAAGGGTTCCACAAGGATGTCACATGAGCATTTATGATGCCCATTTTAACATAGATAGCCACCTATGTTAAAGGTTCTATTTTGCAGTTCCATGTTGTTATTTACGAACATTATATACATTTGGTTGGACACGGGAAAATCAATTGATGGATTTGGTATTGATGATGGAAATGTTGGATGTATGACCAAATGTATGACTTACTTGGTTATAATTTATCTAGTGCATGACTTGTCAAAGTTATTGTTGCATCGTATAGGCTTATATAGATATGATTTATCTAATCAACGACTTAGTGAAATTGTGATTTATTTAATGTAAGATTTATTTCCAATATGAACAACAACAAAAATTGACACGTGGACATTGGGCTTAATAAACATGATGTTTAAGATCATGTATCTATATCTATTTTGTGGTTATATATATATATATATATATATATATATATATATATATATATATATATATATAATATATATATAATATATATATATATATATATTATATATATGCATGGATGAGAACTAAACTACAAATTGGAAAGAACCGTATGATAACCAAGATCTACTATTCCATTGGGGAAGGTCAAGACGACCAATGAGGAAAGGTATGATGTACATTATTCTATTAAATTTGGTATCTACTTGATATGCACTCTTATGACATGAGTAAAATACAAATGACAGGTGGCAAGACTACTTGATTGGATTATTCGATGACAAGTCCAACCAGCTCTGTAGTATGGTCCGTGTTAGGGCGTTGACCCTAGTTCTGAAGGAGGGGTGGAGGCATTTCCCACTGAGTATCCTCCGAAACCTAGAATCGTGGGAGGGCAGTGGTGGACACGCTCCCCTAGACGTGTGATGATGATTACCAGTTGCCTGCTGGGGAAGTTAGGTTGATGTATTCGATGCTTCCACCATGTCAGTTTTATCAGTGGTTAGTATGGTCATTGCCACTGATAAAGTAGCAGAGGACGGATAGGGTAGGGACAGAAGTAGGTCAGGATGGATAGGAGAATATATATCAGTTGGAGACTCTTGATGGAAAGTAATGGCATTGTCTGACTTATCAAATTTTATTGCTATAACTCTCTCTGATTTGCTATGCTTTCTAACTCCTTGTATCTTTTCATTCTAACTTCAGGACGAAGTTTTCAGAAGGAGGGGTGTATGTAATGCCCCACTTATCCTGAAAATTTTATTAATGTTTACATTATCTGAAAATATTGAGAAATATTGGTCTAATATAAAATTCATGATTTCTACTATTCAAATTCCCAACTTACCTTCTCAAATTGAATCTTAGGTAGGATATGGTCTCCTTCCATTATTTCAAATAATATATGAACTCATCTCACATTCCCTAATATACCCTCACATTTACTAGGGAGAAGCATGGTCCTCTCCATTAATTACATCTTGTTAGCCTCCTGCTGCAGCAGGTTAATCATATTTCATGATTGACATTTTTACAGGCCAAATATGTCATACTTTGCATGCTGCAATGGTCCATATTTGCTTAACAGTCTTCAAGCGAAGAAGGCTACTCAAAGTTCATTTAACTGCCTTCCAAATTTTGAGAAGTTATTCCGGTGTCGCCAATTTTCAGTTAAAGGGAGGTCCAAACAGCTTAATCTTGGTCTCCCTAGGTTTAAATTTCCTATTTTAGAATATAGAGAATGTAAATATGTCCAAACAGCTTAATCTTGGCAGATTCTTAGATAGGTAGAGAATCAAAGGAGCCCAACAGCTTAATCTGGGCCCTTGGATGAAATAAGGGTAGTCTGTAGATAGGAAAGCATGAAAAAGAAAAATTGAAATGATGGGTCTGCAAGTCTAAGTGCATCCAAACCAAAAGAAGAAAAAATGCTAGGTAAGTAGGCTGGGTAGGTAGTTTTGAGGTTGCTGAATCTTGATTGCTGATCAGTTCCAGGTTTCCAGGTGTCATCTTTAATCAGGACACAATCACCAGGAAGTTCTATGCGAGAAGCTCAAAAATAGGTATAACTAACTTCCTTTCTCCATCTCCCCCAATCATTAACTAATTTCCCCAAAAAGAGGTAAAGATCTACTTGATACCTCTTGAGTTCTGTCATTTTCATATCAAAAGCTTGGGTGAAGATCTGCTTTGCTCAAATATATTCCATACTCTCTCTATAAGCTTTTGTCCCCTCGTTGCAGCCTAAGATCTCCTGAACTTAGCGCTTTCTTACCATCTCCATATTAAGTACTCACATTATTATTTAGCTCCCTATATTTTCCCATCCCCCTACTAAAATTATGTAAATCATCCCCTATGTAAATATCCCTCCCCCTGGTTGAAAAATTAACCATAAGTACCCCGGGAATTGCTCAGTTTACCTGAAACTTAGCAAGAACCCTCATGCTGCCCCTTCAAACCATCTTCTAAATACAATTGACTCCTTCCAAAGTATAAAATCCCTTTTTTAGGTTTTCGGAACCCTTCCGAAGCCTCAAAAGCCTTTAAGACCCACTTACTCACTCCTTCTGACCGAAATAAACCCCTTGTCGACTTCCTTAACACTCCGCGGACCCTAGTAAGCCAGTTCGCATCGCAAGATCGCAATTTTCTCACCATATAAGTTATGCCCCATCCGTCGTTACCCGACGTGATATCGCGATATCGGCAGTCGCAAGCGTCGCATGTCCAACTGAAATACCTTACCGTCCCCCGCCGACGCGATATTGCGATCGCATCGGAGAAGTTCATCGCACCGCCTTCAAGTATGAGCACCTCACCATGTCACATCTGTACCAGGACCCACCGCTAACGTCAGCAGGCTGACGTCATCTGCCGTACTGCTGACGTCAGCAGGCTGACGTCATCCGCCGTACTACTGACGTCATGCTGACGGCAGCAGCCAGAAAGCCGAAAATTTGCGTAGGAAGAAAAATCGCACTTCGAAGCTCCAAAACAAGAAACAGAGGCAGTTTTCGAAGCGCTAATCACGCATCGCTACAGGAAATAGGCCGTTTTGAGGAATCTTTTGATACCTTGGCCCGTTTTGCGCCGAAAAAGCCTGAAATCGCCTGATTTTGCCAAATTAATCCGGTTTAAAGACAACAAAGGACCAATGACAGAGGTTAAAGTGTATCAGATCAAATCATCAGGGAAAAAGCTTGTCAAAGAGTATCAGCAGGCGGCGGAAGCCATCAATGTAGCGGAAAAGAGTATCAGCGAAAATCTTAAGCAGCGGCCCAAAGCAAGAGAACATTTAATACCTTCAAGCAAAGTCAAAGAAAGAGGGCGAAGCCACTCAAAAACCCTCAAATCATAATTATTGCACATTTAACTCGCACCAGAACAGAACTACAGATCCCAAAGTACAGTTACTCCAGCAGCACCATATCGAGCCTCCAAGGGCCACATTGCACTCCTTTCGATTCAGCTGCCTCTAGCGCAGCCCAAAAGACTTACCTGCATTTAATTGCAGCAACACTTAGGTTTTAGAAAAGATCTTCAGCAGACCTGTTTAGGTCAATTGTAATGAATGACTTTATGATATTTTGCTTATATATACCACCCTGAAACATGTAGAGAGGGGTTGGTTGGTTGGTTAGTGAGTCGAAGACATTGCTTAATCTTCTTCTCAACATTTTCTTCAAGCAGAGATCCACACTGTAACTGTCATACTTTCTATAATCAAAGACTGCTGAAAGCATGGATTTCGAAACTGCTTGATGTGTTTAATTGGCCAAGGAGTGATTACGGAATTCCTGTGCTTCTACATGATTCAATAAGTGTTTCTCTCCTCTGTTAATTTTCATGTTTTACCACCGTTCCGCCTTCTAAATTGCAGGAAAAAAGAATAGCTTAAGATTTGTTTCACTACACCTTAAGTTCAATTTCTGCATTTTTCTATGTTTTCTTCAGAAATAGCTATGAGCATGTATACTTAAATGATATTGTTTACGCTGTTTCTTTCACATATGAATGCATGTTTAGGAATTCTTAACTGCTCCTGGATCCCATTCATCCATTTCTCCCCTTTTTCAGCATGATGAAATGATTCTCCTTTGCCTTTCATCCCTGATTTTCATTCTGTACTTTCAGTAGTTTGATAATTGTATCCTGTGTGGCTATCCCGCTCCATAATTCCCTTGTGACCAAGAAAACGCAATAGCAAGCCTCAATTCGTGACTCCATGCCCAATGGTTCGAAACTTATAACACCTTACCTTGCCTCTTTGTTTGAGAATCCTACCTCCCATCCAATCACAAACAAAACACCCTTGAAGCCAGAATCTAGCCTAAAATCATCAATAAAAGTTGAATCATAAAGAGAGAGCCCTCTCTGATTGTAGGTGGGCTAGAACGTGCAATCCAAAGATTGGTTTGTGGTTACCTTGGCCGTATCCCTATAAGGAGCCTAGGGACAACCTGAGTGATAACATAATGGCGACTCCGCTGGAGACCTCCTCATATAAATGCATTAAACCAGTCTGCAGCTCTACAGAGGAAGAAACCGACTTATGAAAGCCTCGGTCGACCTATACCTGTGTTCTCCACTGGGGATTCAAGCGCTTTGTTCATTTTCATAAACCCCGCTTACTGGAGAAAGTGCTCCTGTTCTTCAGAGCTTGTCACGCTTAGTTCTGGTCTTTGATGGTGGACAGAGATCAGGCACTTCAAAGTCTAGGCATCCACCTGGCGACTCCACTTCAATTTCAATCAAAGGCTCCACTGAGGAACGAAACAATTTTACAGCCAAATACTCCATGTTCCCAAGCATTAACAGTGAGAGAGAATGACCGAGTTCTGGGAAGATCTTCCATTTGATGAAGCTTTAGATGAATTCAGAAATTTTTTATTAGAATTCGAACTTAATGAAGAATTTTTCAGAGCGGTATTGTTAAAAACAAAAACAGCAGGCCGCCCGAATAAACTTTTTCTTGAGTTAGTGGTTGAAAGATATGAGAATGAAATTGGACTCTTGGAAGCTCAGATACAATCATACAATTTCCGGGACCCTAAAGAATTTTACCAAAATCTTCCTCCCCCAGTCCACAGGGAAATAGTGCTATCTCCTGAATTACAGATTGAGTATGATCTGGGTTTCAAGGCAAAGATAGAAGGATTAGCTGCTAGGCTTATTACCGAGGATGCAACTGTTCCATCTGACCAAGAAGACCCAGAATCATGCCGAAGTCTCCCTTCCCCAACTCAGAAGGAAATAGCGCTACCTGCTGACGTACAGATTCTATATGATTCTATTTTCAAGGCAAAGACAGAAAGACTAGCTGCTAGGCTTATTACCGAGGATGCAACTGTTCCATCTGACCAAGAAGACCCAGAATCATGCCAAAGTCTCCCTTCCCCAACTCAGAAGGAAATAGGGCTACCTGCTGACTTACAGATTATGTATGATTCTATTTTCAAGACAGAGACAGAAGGATTCGCTTCGAGGCTTATTACCAAGGATGTAGCTGTTCCATCTGACCAAGAAAACCCAGAAGAAGTTCTCTCACATGATGATTTTATTGATCCTATTGCAGACTACATGGAACTTTTGCTTGACGCAGGTTCCCTAGCGTGCTCTCTCGGGGAAGACCAAATACATCAACAACAACCGTTCTATGCAACAACTCTGATTATGAGGGCACATGACCGAATAATGCTTCCAAGTTCAAAAACCATCAGTCAGCGAGATCACTCTTTTCTTCAGTTGCTTAAGTGGCTGCACTGGTTATTTGATCTCACCTGACAGCAAAGTAAGTGCTGGTTAGGGTAGGTAGGTAGGAGAAATAAGGCAGCCGGAGAAGACGATTTCGCAGAAAACAGCAACAACTAAAGACTAAGGCATTCTGACCTGCTGTTCTTGGCTTCTCACAAGGAGAAGCCATCCCCAAGTGGAGCCACTGTTAGCTTCCTGCT
>APFE030699628.1:379440-423143 GCA_000404065.3 Pinus taeda | reverse complement strand
TGAAACTTATCACTTCATAAATTGCCTCTCTGCCTGAAAGCATTTTCCTTCCATCCAAACACAAACAAAAAACCCCTGAGCCAAAAGCTAGCCTAAAATTATCAACAAAGTTGAATCATTAAGAGAGAGCCCTCTCTGATTGCAGGTGGGCTAGAACCTGCAATCCAAAGATTGGTTTGTGGTTACCTCGGTCGTATCCCTAAAAAGGAGCCTAGGGACAACCTGAGTGATAACACACCTCACATTCCCCAATGTACCCTTACATTTACTTGGGAGAAGACATGGTCCTCTCCAACTCATTATCAATATATATATTCATCTCACATTCCCCAATGTACCGTCACATTTAATATGGAGAAGACATGGTCATCTCCATTTAATTACATCTCACATTCCCCAATGTACCCTCACACTTACTTGGGAGAAGACATAATCCTCTCCATTTAATTATCAATATATATATTCATCTCAGATTCCCAAATGTACTTTCAGATTTACTTGGGAGAAGACATGGTCCTCTCCCATTAATTTCTCAATTTTATGTTCATGTCACATTTCCAAATGTACTCCCAGCTTTACGTGGGAGAAGAGAAGTCAACTATAAGGATGGATGAGAAGTTAATGACATTAATGAGAGGTGGTTGAGATGGAGAAGAGAGGGAGGGTATAAAAAGGGAATGGGGAAGGGAGAAAAGAGGGAGGTTGGGCCTTGTTTATGATTTTGGGGGTTGGTTGTGATTTTAGAATTTGTTTTGATTTTTGGAGACCTTAGGAACCTGTGGAGGTTTCTTGGGTTGTTGAGAGGAGAGAAATATTGTTCATCTTAATCTGGATCATTCATCTTGGAGACACACACTACATTTGGTTGGACTTGGGCTCAGAGGGCTAGGGAACCTGTGGAGGTTTCTTGGGCTAGGGATTATTTCCTAGTTGGCTAGGAGATAAATCCAGTTGGGTCTGTCAAGAGGGGCGTTCAACAGGAGCAGCAGGACAAAGGCATCTCCACCAGCCACTTGTACAGGTATTCCTCCGTAGATTACTCATGAAAATTTTATTAGAATGTAAATGGTAAAATTTTACTTGTTTAAAAGTCTTGTAAGTAAACTATTGCCTCTTATTGCATTTAAATTCTTCAAAAATAGATCGGTTAGCAGACCCTAGGATAGAGCTCTTACATATTTCCTCCAAGTGACTTTTTCCCCTTTTTGTTAATAATATTTTTTCCCTTTTATCAATAATAATATAAAATAGAATTGGACAAAACTCCTTAGTCCCCTCAGCAATGTTCCCCTCTTGCTAGCCTAAAGGAGATAGTTAGGCAAGCAGGAATGGTTTCTCCATGCTCAAGAAATTGGGAACTTTACAGTCCTCCCTACCCAAAATTGCTTGTCCTTAAGCAATTTAAGTATTGGGTGTTGTAATATTTGCTCACCTTCCCACATTGCATCCTCTAAAGGTAGATCCTTCCACTACACAAGATACTCCATGATAGTCTGACTTCTCAGCCTACTCTCTCCCACCTCCAATATCTCTTTAGGAATAGGCACTAAACTCCCTTCCTCATCTAGGGGAGGAAACTCAAATGAAGGAAAAACACGTTTCCCTATTTCTTTCTTCAAGAAAGAAACATGAAAGACACTGTGTAGTTTGCTCCCTTTTAGAAGGTCCATTTCGTAAGCCACTTCTATAAATCTCCTAATGATCCTATAAGGCCCATAGAATCATGGCTTCAACTTCCCCATGCCTTTTTTCTTAAGGGTCAACTATTTTTAGGGTCGCAAACGTAGATACACCATATTTCCCACCTCAAAACTCCTCTCAATTCGGTGTCAATTGGAACACAAATTTTGTTGATTTTGGGCCATGTGTAGATTATATTTGAGTGCCTTAAAGATATGTTGACACTCTTGTATCTAGTATTTGGCCGATGGAACCTGACTATTTCCAAACACCATATATCTATAAATGATAGAACATTGTAGCCATATAATGCTCTGAACGATGTCATACCAATTGACATATGATATGTGGTGTTGTAGAAATATTATCCCAAGTGCAACCATTTTACCCAAGCCCTTTGTTTCTTTGTTAAATAGTTTCCCATGTACCCTTATAACCTATCCATTTGAGGATGATAAATCGTAGCAGGAGTGATCTTTGTATCCACAAATCTGAAGAAATCCTACCAAAATCCTCCCATAAACTAGTTATTCCTATCGCTAACAATGGTCTTAGGCAGACCATATAACCTGAAAATCTCCCGAAAAAAATATCTATGCTACTTGATATGTTGGACTCCTGGAATGAATTATAAAGAAATGGGCATACTTGGTCAGCCGATCCACCACAAGATAAACACAATCCCTTCCTTGCATTGATGGCAACCCTAAGTCCATGGAGATACTCTCCCACTTCTGTGTTGGGATAGGAAATGGTTGCAGTAGTCCTACAGGATGTGTATACTCCTCCTTATTCTGTTGGCATATGTTGCACTCTCGAACATAACTCATAATTTCTTCCTTGAGACCTTTCCATGAGAATCCCTCTTGAACAACCTTATATGTCTTAATGAAGCTCGAATGTTCTACTAATGGAGAATCGTGTATCGCCTATATGATCCTCTTCTTCAGTTTGGACTCTAGCACCAAATATGTCTTGTCCTTATACTAGATGATGTTATTAACGACCATGTACTTATCATTGTATAGTTGGCCATCCAAGTAAACCACTAAGAGATGAGATATCTAATTTGTCAAAGTACTCATGAAGTAAAATTCCACTAGCCTCCTAGATAGAACATATATGATCACATCATTCTTTCCCTTGACATACTCAATATCAAAATCATAGGCTTGTATCTTTCTAACCCAATTTTGTTGCTTATAATTCAACTCCTATTCAAGGAAAATTTTGAGGCGATTGTGATCTATCTTGACCTTGAATCTATTTCCCACCAAGTATGGCCTAAATTCGGCCAAGGAATGCATAATATCTAGCACCTTGTTATCATAGATGATGCAATGTTGCTCATAATCCCTAAGTTTCATACTCTCATATGAAATAGGGTGGTCATTATACATCAAGACTGCTCCAATGCCTTCTCCTGAGGCATCACACTCCAAAACAAATGGTTGTGTAAAATTTGGTAATGATAATATAGGGCATGAACTTATCACCTCCTTGAGCCACTTAAAGGCTCCTTGTGTTGTGTTCGTCCAAAC
Source organism: Pinus taeda (assembly GCA_000404065.3). Taxonomy (NCBI): domain Eukaryota; kingdom Viridiplantae; phylum Streptophyta; class Pinopsida; order Pinales; family Pinaceae; genus Pinus; species Pinus taeda. The sequence goes on along the minus strand of APFE030699628.1, from coordinate 419,922 downwards.
AAATTGCTCTTTCTTAGTGATATCTACGAGAGGTGTTTGCAACTAGGAGAATCCCTTAACAAACCACCTATATTATGTGCATATGCCCAAGGAGCACTTCAACATCGTCACGTTCTTGGGAATTGGCCACTCTATGATGGCTTGAATCTTCTCCTGGTGTACATGCACCCATTCTCCTCCAATCACATTCCCTAGATAGAGAATTTTTATCAATATGAACTGACACACAAACAACTTTGCATAGAACAACTACTCGTCTAGAATCGTTACCCTTTAGTAGGAATTTTGGCTTAGTAGGAATCCTAGTCTTAGGGACTACATCTTATAAGTCCCATGTCCTACTGAATGCATCCTGCAAGGAAGTGGGCTTATAAGACTCAACCATCCTCCATATAGGTTCAACCAACCCCTCAACAAACAACATGATCCATTTGGGATCTAATAAGTCTGGCACCATCATGGGTAATCTTAGGAACTATGATATATAACTCTTTACGATTGCCTATCTATCGAAGTTGTGCTACCTCCCTGATGTAAATTTTTAGATCTTTCTTGTCAAATCTTTCGATGAGCCTTCATGTGAACTTTGTATATGATGTCATGCCCATATGCCCTAATGTTATCAAACCATGGTACCACCATTCTTGGGCATCCCTTTCCAAATGTAGGGTAGAAAAATTAATAGCATTTGTTGCCTTCATATGTTTGAGTTGTAGCTAAGTGTCTAACTTCTGAACCCATGTCCTAGCATTTAAATGAACCATCAAAATTAGGAAGTGTCATCTTCCCCAAATCTTGTTGTAGACCTTGGTTCTAATTGTTGTTTTTGTGGAAGCACATTGATTTGTGCTTGTCTCTCCAATTATTGTATTCATTAAAAGTGAGCGATGCTCAAACTTGGGGGTCCAAAGCACGATATGCTTCCAAAGCAACTGAAAATGATTATGTATTTGTTGTTATTATTTATGCTCCCATGTTGCTTCATCCAGGCACTGAGGCATAGTGGGTATGGTGAATCCATCATACAAGTGGGGATGAGTCTACATACTAGTGCAAGCATGCATGTGGCTTCCTTCGCCTCAATGAGATCCCCTTTCTACATATTTTCTTGTCGATTCTGATTTCTTAAGAAAGTACTTGCTAATTTCTCTAATACATCAAGCATTTTCTTTTGCATCTTCATCATTTATTTTATAGAATTGACTAGCTTATTCGGACTTTCCTGGTCTCCCATTGTTCCTTAAACCTCCCCTTCTGATTCTAAATCTCTATTCTTCCTTCTTTGTGCATCACTTAGATTTAATCCCACAACTAGCCAAGATCATGCTTTAATACCACTATAATGTACCAAAGCTAAATATGCTAGTGCAAGCTAATGAATATTAAAATTTTCCTTTGATGAATTTCTTAGAGTACTTAGTGAGCAGAGATTTCGATAAGCACTTTGTGGACATATATTTCGTTAAACACTTTGTAGAAAGAGTAATCAATTGGCACAATAGAAAATATATGAAGGGAAAACTTGATATTTTATTAACTTGATGGGAGATATTACAATTCAAGAAAAATGATGGAACCTGGAATTCTCACTCTGACAATAGATCCAGCCCACAAGAGAATAATATTTATCCCTTTGAGAATATACTTAGCTTGGAAGAAGTAAAGACTTAGCCCCTTCATCAAATTCACAATTCGGACTCCAATAATTAGCAGAACTTGGCCTGCCAAGTTGATCACTAACTCAATGAGGGTCTCGGCCTCTTGGTGAAGTAAGCTCGACCTCCAAAATAATCTACTCAGTCTTAGCAACTCATCCACAAGGAAGAATGTACTCGAACCCCTCAATAAATCTCCCTTTTCAGCAAGCTTAGTGTTTTAATGAAGAAGCTCGACCTCTCAAGAAAATAGACCTAGCCCTCCACAGAAGATGAACTCAACTACCTGAATCATAAGAAACTCGACCATCCAATAGATCAAAAATTCGGTCACCAAAGAACAAAAACTCAACCTATTTTGATGGTGCTACTCTATCTCCACAAATAGGAAATTGAACTCGACCTCCCATGCAATCGATCACCAAGAAATGCAACTCGGCCTTCTAAATAAATCAAAGGGCTAATTTGGCATCCCTAATATATACATGCACTCGATCCTTCAACAATAAGAAACTTGACATCCTTGGCTCTTTAGCACCTCCAGCAAATGAACAAAAGAAAACTCAGCCTCCCTGGTACTTTGCCTCCTCTAATAATAGATCAAAGATAACTCAGCACAAGAGAATGAGGAGAACTCAACCTCAAGATAAGAAGAATTGAACCCTTATCCAAAAATGAATTCGGTCCTTTCCTCCTATAAGATAATCTGGCCCTTATGTAAATTCAACCCTTTGAATGTCAACTCCAAATCCACTTGTAAATTAATACAATGAAAAAATATAAATGACTTTCCCCGTGAGCTAACTAGGGTGGCACTTGAAGTCCACCAAAATTAGTTGAGAACCAACTAGGGTGACACTCGAAGTTCACCAAAACCAGTTAAAGAGCTCCACCTGAAACCCTCGTGCTAGACTCACTCGAGCCCTAATCAATCATCAAGACAATAATCACAAATCAGAATGATGAAAAATGACCTTCTTTTCCCTTTTTATAAGACTTTGTCAAATCTTCTCTATCTTCTAGAACTCCCTTTTTATTATTTTATTAATGAAGCCACTTATTTCCTCCAAGTGAATTTTGCCCCTTTTTATTAATAATATTTTCCCTATTAATGATAATATCAAAGAGAATTAGGAAAAACTTGGTAGCCCCCTTAGCAATTTTCTCCTCCTGTTAGTCTAAAGGAGACAATTACGAAACAGGAATTGTATCTCCGTTCTCAAGAAATCGGGGACATTACATGATGCAGCAACACCTTATCACATCTGCTACTGCAACACCCTCATGATGTTGCAACATGCCCGGAGTGTTGAAACTACAAAAACTTGGCACATCGATTGTTGAAAATGACTATTGTGACTCCACATCTATTATTCTACAACTCCACGAACAATTGTGACAACACAACGTGAGTTAACTACCATATGCACAGTTGTCACAATCAATTGCCCAACAATAGGATTGATCACTTGATCACCCAACAAAGGAAATGACAAGGCTGGTTGGTTGTCCAACACGAGAAGCTTGAGTACAACCAATTTGACCCAACTTCCTACCCATTCTGGTGGCTAAATGAGTCAGCAGATGTCCGATTTTTCGATCTTTTGGAAATATTGTTGTAATGAAGAAAGGGAACAACCCGAGAATTTCATATTCTCATGGTTGTCCTTTGATTCCATGACTAGATTACGACATTGAATCAGTATACAATACCCTTCTCTACTTGAGTTAGGGGAGGACAACTGTAATTACATTTTTCATTATTGTTATACAAAAAGCTCACTAGATTTTGTTCCATTTATGTTTTATGCATGGATGTGTTGATAGATTAGATATTTTGTTGCATACTTAACCAATTCCTCATCTAAGGAGGTAAGCCCCCCTCGTTAGTTAGGTATTCTCTATATTTTAGTTAGTGTAGTTTCAATTTTCATCCACGGTTTAATGAATTTGATTAATTACTATATTTTCTAATGATTAATGCCGCTACAATTCATTAAACAATTTACATTGTTTCCTAGTGTGATGTGTTGATTGAATTAAGTAGTGATTTACTTTGTTTTCCAGATTCCATAGTATCAACTTTGATTCAACTTATTGAATTAAGTTTCATGTATTATGATTTGTCAACATTTCAATGTTTCATCAATTAATGAACATTCTCATTACAAAGTTTAGGATTAGGTAGATAGCTTGATCAAGTCACTAATTTCCTTTCATACCAGTGTGTTTTCTTTCTAACAAGTGTGAATTAATTTTATGTAGGAGTGTTGTAGTTAATATCTCAATTCTTGCAAGTGTGATATTTCCATTATTGCAATTGTGCAAGTGTGATATTTCAATTCTTGCAAGTGTGAACCTTTTAATTCTAGTAAGTGTGGTTTGCTTTACTTAGAGACTTGTAAAATAACATTAACGTCCAACTCTATAATATTTAATTAAATGTACAATTTCTCATTTTATATACTAATTAATTAGAAGGCAATTGAAAAACCCATCATTTTTTGTGTTGTTGTCGGGGAACTATCAATAATGCAATAGTTGTTTTGTTGCTTGATTTGTTTCAGTTAATATTTAATTTTAAGTTTGTTGTGATGTGTTTTTATTCAAGTTTTTATTTAAGCGAGTTTGTATTAGGAAGTATGTCTCTTTAAATTCCTATGCGCAAAATTAAAGATCAGCAAGGTAGATTTGTTAGCTCCATTAAGAATCCCTACAAGACTAATAATGCATGATAATCGCAAGAGGAAAATGGACACATTCAACCTAATTATTTGACTCCTACAACTAGCTCCTTTGGTAAGAAGAAGCCTCCATATTCTGCTCAAGGGCATAAAATTGAGCAAGCTCCAACCCCTACCTCAACAAAGGTCATTTTCCCTTAAGGCTAGATAGAACAGGAATTTCATTTTGCAGAATTGATCTTTCGTGACTTTCCCAAAGTACCTTAAAAATAAAAAGACATTTTTTTACGAGAAGATGGCACACGAGATCCCTATCAAGGAAGAGATATATGCCTTCAGATTCCCCATTGAAGAGTCATATAAGGAAATTAAGATGAAGAAAATTATGCATTTAGCCTTACCTAGCTTTCATGGCTTATACCGGGAGGCAGGAGTGGGAGGGGTTATCTTTCACCCCAACGAAGAAAGGGAGATTCAATTTTCTTGGGGATTAGGGATCCCAATAAATAACCAAGCTGAATATTTATATATATGGCGCTAAGGCTTGGAATTAGCTCACTCCAACAGACTTTTTCAATTGATGTTTTTCGGCAATTCAAAGATTGTAATCCAGCAGGTGAACAAAGTTAAAGAAATATATGAGCATATATAAGCATTATTCTGCATTAGATTAAACTAGTATTGGATAAATTTGATCTGATTGGTGTTAAACACCTAATCATTGAGATTAAACTTAGTTTAGTGTGTATTATGGTGAGTAGGTATCGGAGTCCAAGAAAATTAGAAAACTAAATCAACAATTTACCTATTAATATGTACACTATGTATATCATTCTTTGACATCATTCCTAATATACAATTGAATTAGCTTCCAATTTTGATGTCTTACTATCAAAGCAGAAGTTCATCCGCACTGTTGAGTAAGTTGAGCCATCTATTTGTGGCCTTCTTCAGCGCTTTTGACTTCTATTGTTGCCTCACTCTGTGAAGCGTTGTAGACTCGAAACAGTAGTACCAAAGTTGCTGAGAATAACTGTGTGCATGAATGGGAACTTGTGAAGCGTTGTAGACTCGAATCAGTAGTGCCAAAGTTGCTGAGAATAACTGTGTGCATGAATGGGAACTTGTCGGCAAGGTTTGTATTGTGAAGAAGAACGCAGCCAGAGAGCGAAGCGACTGAAGAGTATGGAAGACGCAAGTCAAAGAATTCGTCAAATTCGAATTTTTTGGTGTTGATCAATGTGTTGTGAGACTCTCAGAGTGCGACTGAAGAGTATGGAAGACGCAAGTCAAAGAATTCGTCAAGTTCGATTTTTTTTTTTGAGTTGATCAATGTGTTGTGAGACTGTCAGAGTAATTCTTGTTGTAGTTTTGAATGATTGTTTATTTCATGGGCTGGCTATCATAAGGTTGATTAGGGTTTCCAATTTTATTTTTTATTCGATGAGACCTGAGTGAGTAAGCCTTGCGATTATGATGATCCATTTTTAATTTTGCTGCTCAATATTGTTATTATTCTGATACACCATTTTGGGTCTATGAAGAGTTGTGTTGTATTGCTTGTAAGAGAAAGCAATGCGCTCCGTAGCAGCCTTCAATGGCTGATGAGGTGAGATGTTATGTAAGGAAAGTCGATGTGCGACCGTGTTGAAGGAGAAAACAGACAATCAACCTGTACTGAAGGAGATAAGAGACGTTTTCAGCATAGTTGTACCGAGACATAAATACTTCCATTGAAACACGATGCTAAAATGTTTGGCTTGCTGCATCAGAAGCTACGGTCACGAATTAATTTGACATTTTTATCATTTACCATAGTATTGTTTTTTTAGAATGGTTGGGTTGTGATTCTAGAAAGACTAAAAGAATTTAGTTAAAAATGGAGCAGCTGGAACATAGAGGTGTATGTGAAAGTGAGCAGGCGTGAATAAATATACGAAAGTGAGACATGTTGTTGTGCCTTATATCCCCTTATATTAAAACACAACAGAAACGTGGTTATGGAGGTAACGATGTTTGCAAGGCTATGGCTGAGGAATTTCATGTCTGTAGATCTCGTCTTTAAACAACGACATTGAGAAAGAAATTTCAAAGTGCTGCGAGGTTGTAAACAACGACATTGTTGCTTTATCAAGTACACGTTCTCTTTTGCTGTCTTTATAGTAATTTCCATAAGATTATTCACCAACGTGCAACTTGAGTGCCAGAGCATTGGTATGATGCCATGTTATGATTTTTTAATATTTATTTGTTGCATACTTCCTCAAACGTCGGTTTCTAGTATGAGGACAGTGTATTTTAACGTTGAGGGTTTTTGTCTATTGGTTCAAGGTGAAGGCGTTGATTCATAGATTTCTTCATTAGTTTGTTCATAATATATAATATATATTACCCATTATGTATTTCAACTATTTAGCGTAGGCAATTATTTGCATTGTAAAATGGGTGCATTCTCGGTTAAACCTCATAACTAAGATTTACTAAAGTGGCTCAAATTAAAAATGTATTAAATATATTAAACAATGTCATTAGTTCCACTGCTAATGAAATTGTAAATGTCAGCATAGTAAATCTTGTTAATATCAAAATTCATTTACATGATGCATTGGAGACAGTTGAATTTCTCTAGATTGAGTCTCAAGTACAACGAGACAATCTTAATTCCAAGAAGCAAGTGAGAGATTGATGGAGCCATTTCAAAAGAAAAATTGCATGCATATGGAAAACTTGAACTTCCACTTCCCAAAACATTTGTTAGACCTGAGGAAGAAATTGTGCACAACAAAAACAAAATTGGCATGGAATACAATAAAGATGTTTCTTTTCATGTGCTTCATTTTTCAAAGCTTGTACAATTTCATAGTGTCATATTTTTGGATGATGTTGTCACACAAAAAAACATTAGATGCCATAAGTGTGATAGAGTTGGACATGAGAAAGGTCATTGTTATGATATTCACCCTTGTGAACATTGTGGAAAGAAGAATCATCATTCAGACAAATGTTTCAAGCATAAGACTACTACAAGAGAAAATTTTAATTTTGGATGGATTGCTTATGGGGATTGGTCTAAAACCACCAAGAAGATTTACACATCATACCATAGGAGACGTTCTAGAGTGTTGACCAGCCTTGTAGTGAAGAGTACTTCATCTTCTCACCTTGTACATGACTCAGATAATTGATGGAATTGATCTTCTGCTACAGGTTTGAAGATTTTTCAAGCGATCCTGAGTCAATAATAATCAGAGTTTACTGCTACAACCTAGAGTCCAAGTTCAAAAATCAGATTCAGAGTTGTTTTGATTTATGTTCCATGATAATTATACTCTATGAGCATGATTGTATGTTTTTGGCATTCTAAGATTTGTGATGGAGAACTTCCACTAGCAGAGGATGCTAGAATATGAATTATTCCAGAGTTGGTTTGTTTGAGGAATTGTTGTGATAGTTCCAGAGTTGATGGTCATCCCTAAACCATCATTGATTGAGACCTTGAGTTCTCCCATATTTTGGTAGTGCTTGTGGTTTTCTATTAAAAACCATCATCCTTGGTTTGTGGTCATCCTTTGAAAACCATTTCTAAGAGACATTCAAATCTTGGTTGAGGTGCATTTTTTCATTTTTTTCATTTTTGGCTCTCATTCCTGGACTTTGATACATCCCTTTGGATTAAGGGGGATACGATAGACGCCTAATCCTCGAAATTAAGTTGGGGTTAGTGTGTGTTATGGAGAGAAGTTATTAGAGTCCAAGAAACTTAGGAAACTAAATCAATGGTTTACTTATTGTATTAATATCTACACTATGTACATAATTCTTTAAAATCATTCTTAATATATAGTTGAATTAGTTTCAGATTTTGTTGACTTCCAATTGAATTCTTCCACGATAAGAGAAGTCTTAACACAGTGGCAAATCCATTGACTGACTAAGGAAAACTTTTAGAACAAGGCTTGTTAAACATTGATGAAGGGCATTTCCTTACAAAAGCAATACCATGAAGAATCGAATTAAATTTCCTTTGCATTCGACATTCATGAGAATTAAACATGGAATAAGGAGTCGATTCTTATCATATAAATCTTCCTCGCATTATTTTGAAACCTTATTAATATTTGCAGTATTGTGGCATCTTTCGGATGTCATAGAGAGATGTGCTTATGCAGCCACCTAAGAAACTATTATCATGTTGTGTTGGGCAAAGGACAAATGGAGAAGGGAATATGTGGCTAATAAAACCTTTCGAATATGCGAGGCCCTAATCCTTGCATAGGAGACACAGTTTGCATGTTTTTAATCCATGCTTATATTGGAAATTGTCTTTGATGGCAATCAATCCATTGTGGCCTTTGAATGATTGGTATTTGTGGTTCGATACAACATTAATGGAAAATGTTATGGCTTCAAATCAAAGAAACTAAGTTCAACAATATACATAGAACATTGGAGGAAGTATGGAAACATAAAATCAAAAATTAGAGCCTTAATTTGTCAACAAGTTTGGCACAGTTTCAAGTCTATGGAGCACGATTATGAAAACATAAAGGAAGAGCTCGACATCACGCTCTCAAAAATGGCATGTGCTCTGGACTTTGTCATCACATTTATTTCAAGGCACGCAGAGATTATCTTCACTGAATCATGGGCTCAAACTGAACTCCTAAACCAAATGGATGGAAAACAAAATGCTAGAATTTTGTGTGGTAAATTTAGCATGGGCCAAGGATGGTTATGCCGATGTGGTTCATGTTGGATCAGTTGAGGATAACATGGAGTAGCATGGGAATTTTGAATAGTAATAGGAGAGCAACCTTGACCTTGTCAATGATCACTAAGCCATCTCTTCTTAGCCTAAATTGGAATAAAATGAAGCCCTTGTTGCTTCTGTTATGGAGGATATGTTGTGTTTCACCTAGTTAATAGTTTTTTGTTATGGTTTGCAAATATGTAGTTTTATAGGTGACTGTGGAGAAAACTAGTTTAGGTTAGTAATTTGTAGCCCAGGGGTTAATTGTGTCAAATCTCTATGGAGCTCTTGGAAAATAGAAGAATACTTTTTGGACCATGATGTACCATAGGTCCTTACCTTCAAACCAAGTTTTTTTAATGCAATACATAACTTTTCCTTAAAAAAAATCATAGCTTATCAAAAGAGGATCCAAACACCTTCCTCTTTGAGTTTTATGTTCTTTGCATAAGTTATGGCTCTGTAACATATGCCCAAAAATTGAAACCTTTTTCCCACCATACTCAAGAATCCTACATTGTGTTGGTTTGTAGGTCTTGGGAGGGATATCATCTACAATTTTGCACAAACGAAGAAAAAGTTTTGAGAGAAGTATCAATATTATTGCAAGCACAAGGAGGGAGGGAAGAATTCTTTAAAATGACTCAAAATGGAGATGAAATCCTAGAAGACTATGTTGAACAATTCAACTACAATCTACAACAGGAAATGCATGGAGATTTGGCTTTAGATATATTGTGCGTCTTGTTTTTACCTAAAATTTGTGATGATTGTATTGAAATATTAAATTTTATGGGTGGAGGAGATGTCTCCCATCAAATTTATGCTGACATTTTTGAATTGTGTTGAAGGTATTCTTGATGAATTTCAAAGACTAGGAGAGGAGAGAGAGACATATTAGAAAAAGGAAGAAAAATCGGTGGCAATGGAGTCACCGAAGTCAAAATTGGGAACATGTTAGAAGAATTTAAGACTGATTACTTAGTTCATTAAGTTATTAATTGGACACATTACAAATGAACAAGAAGAAGGAAGGAGTAGAGTTAGCTTTGATATTATTTTGTCCAAAGTGTAGGAGAAATCACCGATTCAAAGAGTGTATGTTGGATCACATTGAGCCTTATGCAATTTGCAATGAGGACCATGTGACAAGTGAGTGTCCATTTTTACCTGGATTGAAAGATGTATACTAAGAGGCTAATGTGTCTTGTCTCCCAAAAGTGTCCATGGCTACCTAAACCTCAAGGTATGATTCCAGATCAATCGCAATATCATAATTTCTATTGGTATAACCCTTAAATGAAATACTCTCATCCGCCATGATGTCTACCTACTCAACCATGGATGGCTGACGTACCAAACCAACTTTGGTAGCAAAGGCAGAGGAATCCATCCTTTGAAGGCCATCAACATGCCTTATTAAATCCACCTATGCCACTTCTTCCTTCTCTACCAATGAAGCCGTCCACATCGACCCCTCCTTGGACTCAACTCCTTGCACAACCAATTCCTGACCTGAATAATGGTAAGGCAACTCAACTAGTGAAAGTTGGTGGGATTGCTACTTACCCCACTTACTCTATTTCTTCCTTGAATTGTCATCACATTCACCTTAGGTCAGCAATGACTCTTAATAAAGGAACCCCTCTAGTACAAATAGAGGATCTTAATGAGGAGGTTTCAAATGAAGAATCAAAATCAAAATTAATCAAACTTTCTCAAAACCACAAGTTCCTCCTTACCCTAAAAGATTGAATCTAGAGAAACTTGTTACCCATCCCAAATTTAAATTATTAGGAGAAGATAATAATGTGCGTGTTCATATATCATTGTTTTAATCTATTAAAGATATTCCTATATATTCCAAGGCATTTTGAAAGCTATGCTTGAGGAGACTCTGTAGAAAAAGGAAAGTCCCTCAATTGGTACATGTTATGGGAAAATTAGCAAATTTCATGTTGGTATTTCGGTGGGGGCGGGTGGAGGGGTGGGGTGGGGGGGAGGGGGGGGTTTGTTCCTCGCTGCTACATATTAGATATTTGCAACCTAATTGTCAATTTGGTAAACTAATCATACAATATTTCCAAACATAATGGTTTACCTTGGAGTTACTATCAATATGATGACTTAAGAAACAATGAAATCCCTGGGACTTTTAGGTCATAGGAAAACCCCCACAATATTATAACTACCAAATAAATTCACCATCAAAATTGAAGGGATTTTGGAAGACATAGTAATTTTTGTGGATCCTTGGGAGTATCCCACTAATTTCATGGTGTTACAACCCAAATCTTCCCTAGGGGGATATCCTTCAATCTTCAAAATACCATGCTTGGCCAATGTGGGTGCGTATATTGGTTATAGATCCAACAACATGATGATTTATCACGATACCTCCACTAAGAAAGTCACCCTATATCCTCTAGCTAAGCCTAGCATCAATCTAAAAACTCCATTTTGTGTGGATGGAGAGGGAAATGATGAGGAATAAAGTGGCCATAAAGTACTTATTGTAGACTAATATCTCTCTCTCAAGGATAACATTGATGATAAGGAGACTGGTGATTTTATAGCTTCATCCTCCTCACCCAACTTGCACATTCTCACTCATATATTAGACTCTGAAGTTCAAGGTTTTATTACCACGTGGATGCATCACCCTTATAACATGAGTCAACTTTTAAAACCATGGAAATTGGCCCCCGAAAAAAAAATTGAAAGTGAATAAAGGGCTAACATAACATCAAAAGGAATAATTAATTAAGGTTTTACAAAAGCATAGTGATGTTTTTTCTTGGGATTACCCTCACATGAAGGGGAACCATCTAGATATGTGCACTAACCTTATTTATATCAAAGAAGACTCCATACCCATTCACTAGCCTTAGCAATGAATGAATCCTACTCTGCAAGACATAGTCAAATAGGAGCTACAAAAACTACTTTCAGTTAAATTTTATAGGTTTTAACCTCGTACAGAAATTACCTGCATACGAATTCTAAAACACAGAAAATAAATAGTGCGAGAGAAGAACACATAAAACACATATACACAGAGATATTTCCCTGGATCCCAAAACCGGGACTACCAGCTTGGTTTTTCATTATGTTCCTTTCAATGTTACAATACATATTTATACATGTCAAAGCATCCAATACCATGGACCGAAAACCATCGCGTCCAATACCATGGACCAAAAAACATCGCGTCCAATACCATGAATCGAAAACCATTGTGTCCAAAAAACATGTGCGAAAATCATGCACAAAACCATAGGTGGGTCCGCCCAACCTAACATAGGGTCCAAAACCAAAATTTTCCGGGGCGTTGCCCCAGACCCCATAAAGTGGGGTTACGGGAGACGCTCAAAACCCTAGTTAACTACGTGGAAAGAATATAACACAACCCAACAAATTTATTTACCTTAATTCTAACAACTAATGGGTCTCCCATCTTGTTATCATGCCTAAAAAGAATGACACGTGGAGAATTTTTGTTCACTATAGAGAACTCAATAAGGTCACCTATTAGGACCACTTCACATTACCATTTATTAAGCAAGTGATAGACACATTATCACGAAATAAGTATTTCTCTTTCCTTGATAGGTTTAGTGAATGTAACCAGATTTAGCAACTCCATAGAACCAGGAAAAAACCATTTTTACTTTTCTTAGCGGGACATTTGCCTATCATGTTCTACCATTTGGTATTTGCAACACCCTTGCAACTCTCCAATGAATTGTGATCAAGATATTTTTAGATCTGATTTGTGACTGTGTTGAAATTTACATGGATGATTTTATGACCTATGGTGATGAATTTGAGGCAGCTTTAGCTAATCTATAAAAACGTATTAATAAAAAAGTAAGAATGTCACATATCCTTCAGTGATGAAAAATGTTTAATGATGTTAGTTGAAGGCGTCATATTAGGGAATCATATTTTTTTAAAGGTATTAGAGTGGACCTATAAAATATAAATTTTATATTAAACTTGCCAACTGCACGAACTCAAAAAGAGATATGAGGCTTCTTCGGGCATGCCAGTTACTATCGACACTTTATTGAAAATTTTACACAAATAGTTTCTATTTTAATTTCTTTGCTTACTAAATAAGTTGATTTTATAGGGATAGATAATTGGCACATTGCTTTCAAGGAATTAAAAACGAGATTATACAAGGCTCCCATATTAAGAGGTCCCAATTGGTCCACCCCATTTCATATATCTATAGATGCCTTAGAGATTTCACTTGGAGCTATGTTGGGACAATAGGAACATCATTGCCTATACACAATATACTTTATTAGTAAGAATATCTCTCTTACAAAATTGAATCATGTAATAATAGATAAATAATTTCCTATGGTGATTCATATTATCAATAAGTTTTAGCATTATATGACTAGATATTTAGTGATATTACATATTGACCACATTGTCATTAAGTATCTAATGAATAAACCGACTAACAATGGTAAGGTGATTAGATGGCCATTATTATTGCAAAAAAATGATACAACCATCATAAATAAGCGAGGAAAAGATAATGTGGCAACATATTTTCTTTCCAGCCTACGACAAACAAAAATGAGCCACTTGTCGAAGACTTTTTTCCCGAGGAACATCTTTTTGCAATATCTATTAACTCACCATGTTCTATAGATATTGTTACCTATTTGGCTACAAGGAATATTCCACCTCACCAATATCCAAAGGAATGATAGAGTATCATAAAAAATAAAAATAAAAATAAAAAAATTAAGGTTTTCATGGATTGATGGATGCCTCTTTTACATAAGGCCATATATTCTTATCTAATGATGTGCGAGAGAGGATAAGGTCCATGATATATGAAAGGCTTGTCATGGTGGCCCTTGTGGAGGTCACTTTGTAGATAAGAGGACTAATTATAAGGTACTATGTTGACGCTTGGTAGGGAATATGACCTAGGAATCAAGAATTTGTAACCAAAAACCCCATGGATCCTCGCATTGTCAATGTCTACAAGTAGACAAGGTCTCACCCGAAGTATGCAATGGGATTGAAAAACGTATGTATGTTATGTTGGGCGACAGAGACATAGGAGGCGATTCTAGTTCATAAAAGGCTAACCAAAGTTATTGCATCTATTACTTTCACAAAAAAAATAAAAAAAAATCCCATTATTTAGACATATAACCCCACATTTTCCACACACAATAGTGTTCATAGACTATAACTATAATATTTGTTGCACATATCACACAAATTATACAAAAAACTCATTCTCTGGCAACCCTTTAGCATATATGTGCAATATAACTTTAACAGGTAACAATAGAAACTAGGTTCATTTGGGTTTGAATTCCATCCTTTATACATCAACATACCTATATATAACAGTTAAAGTAGTTATATCCACAAAATACTTCATGTGGTTTGAATTCCATCCATGACATTCACCATTAAAACACAAAATTCCACATCAAAACTATATATTTGATGCAAAAACTACTCACTAGCTCATATATTCATACTAACCAACAATAGGGATTTTTACATAAGTTCATGGGTCTAACAGCTAAACTCAAAAATAAGATCTTCATACTATGAAAACAGCCAACACCATAAGGTATAAATGAGCACAATATTTATAAAATTACACTCTACTAGAAATCCATTACATTAATATCCAGGGTATTCATTAATGGAGCATTAATAGGAAGATTAGTTATTAATGAAAATACAAAACAAAGCAACTCATAACTGCATAAATTCTCTGGAAAGAACATAAATGAACAAGACAGAGAACAGGGTCGGGAACCCTTATCAACAAAAATCTCTCTTTTTATAGTAGAGGTCATTCAGGTTTGGCTCAAGAAATCTTATGCTAGTTCGGCCTATCAACTCACCTAACTAAGTTGTCCTTGTATGTGCAACTTCAATTGTCTGTCACTTCATCCCTTTCCAAAATATGCCACCTTAACCCATGTATAACCACCTTGTATCATTGGCAAATACTTTGTTGGTTGAAGAATAAAACAATTACAGAGCATTTTTTGTCGCACACTCCTATCGAGCCTCTGCATGGTGTGTCTAGCCTTTATATGATCTCCTACTCATGATATCTATCCCTTCCTACTCATTTCTTCCACACTTAGGAAAAATTGGCAAATTTTTAAAAATTCCCCCCTTGTCTCTTGTTTGGCCCAACAGTCCCCCAACACTTGTGGCTCATCCCCAATCCACTTTATTGTTGTTGTGTGCATAGGGAACAAAACACTTTTGTAGTTTTAGACAGAAAAAACCATTTTTTCCTTGGTTTGGCAT
Organism: Pinus taeda; assembly: GCA_000404065.3. Taxonomy (NCBI): domain Eukaryota; kingdom Viridiplantae; phylum Streptophyta; class Pinopsida; order Pinales; family Pinaceae; genus Pinus; species Pinus taeda. The sequence goes on along the minus strand of APFE030699628.1, from coordinate 404,515 downwards.
GCAGTAGTCTCGACATTGATTATTGTGTTGAGCTCACCTACAACCATATCTATTAGTATTAGGGGAACTTGGAAGAAGGGATCACTTTCAGCCATAAGTTTATCCATTGTACTATGTGCAATAATGAGATTATTAGTGATTTACATTACGTCATCCTAAAACTCCTCAACTTTTTGTGCCAAATTTTGGTGCTCCGCTTTCAACTAATTAATTTGTTGGCCTAAGGTTGTAATCACAAGCATTGTGACGCAACGTTGTGATGTGGGCAAGGATAGCAAATTTCTATGAATAGTTTCATTGCATTATTCGACAACTTGAATCTTAGCATTAAGATCCTTAAGTTCGACGTTGTCTTGTAGTCTATGCCATAGCCCTCATCCTACCTTATAAATTCATGTGCATTCCTTTTCAAATTGTCAAGCATTTTCTAGAGACTTGACCACAACTCGCTCTTTTACTCTTCTTTCAATCTCCTTTGGAGGGGTAGCAAGCCTGATTTGTAGCTGTAATTATTCCACCTTTACCTCCAGGCCATGAAAAACATGTTCTCTCTTGGATAATATTTCTTTTGGTAGAACATCCACATCCATGGGTACCTCATGCATTTTACTATATACAACTTTGATAACTGTTATAACATCATTTAGCACTCATGTACATATCCGTACATACGCGGGTTCATGGGTTTTACCAAGATCCCGCCTACATGAGCTTGTAGCACAACTGAATTAATTGATTTTAGGTGGTATATATACACACCTTGGGTAGGCCTAAAACACATAAGAGAAGAGCTATCGATATTATACCCATTTTTCTCCCAGATCAAGTCTGATTTTCACGTGCCTCCTGCACTCCCAGTCGCTATGGAAACCCTTCTTTCCTTTGCAGATACCTTCAACATCTTTATAGAATCACCTTCCAGTTGTCAGATATGTTTTCTTCGTGGCTTGGGCTAGACAGATCCAGAGGAAGGCTTCGTTGGTGCTTTGGCTTAGATCAAGTTGTACCTTTCCTGCACATGTTGTTGATTATTAATAAAGAAGCTCATGTCTTGTTCCTGGTATGTTATTGTCTCATGACTAACAATGTCTATGTTTATATATGATGATCTAACATATATTTTATGTATGCAAATTGAATTATATATCATGTATATGCTTCTCTAAATTTATTTGCAGGCCTACTCGATTCTAGAGGAAGTAGAGGGTTTGGACCCTACGGGAACATCTTCAAACATAGGACCTCCGGATAAGTATCTAAGTCCACATTTAATAATTCACATGTTTGGCATACTTGCTTGACTGCTTCTTGTTGATTTTCTTGTTCTGTTCCGTTGAAGTTGTCAACCCTTACCTTAGGAAACTTTCCCGCCAACATTATTGGTGACTCCACTGGGGAATACCATCAAGTATTTCCTAGAAGGTTATAATTCATTTATTTGGGTTTTTGGTTTATTGTTTCTTGTTGTTTCCAGTGTTCTTGACTCCTAGGCAGTCTAGTCATTCAGCCTGATATTTTGAATCAAGACTGTATTTTATTATTTCCCCAGTTTTCCACTTATGCGCACCTTTTGTTGTACACAAAAGCGTACATACACGTTTTATTTCGAAGAAACATGCATATACGCTTTATTCTTCAGAAACAGTTGTGTACATACACGTTTCTAGAACTATACAGTGGCATACAGATTGAAAATTTAGAGCTTTTTTTATTTTTGTTTCTTTCTGGGGGTTTGGCCATGTTTGCTTGTGTCTTTCTTGTTTGAATAAGGCTTGAAATCATCTTTTTAGCAATTGTTGTCAATTATTTCCATCTCTTTGGTGAAAAGCCTGTTTCAACCTAGGGTTTGTGTTTTTTGAAGCTTTTTATAATTAGAATTGGTTTTCAGACCTTCTTAGGGAGGTGTTTCACTATTCTGTGTTGTTAGGACAGTTGGTTTCTCTTGCAGCTTGCTTATAACCTAGTTTTCTTGATTGCTTCTTTTACATGCTTGCAGTTGGTTTGTTTTTGCTTTAATTAGTTATTTGAGAAAGCTATTTGCAATTCTTGGGTTAATGAGAGGATTCAATTCTTTAAAAACTTTCTCATTTCCAGAATTTCCTGTACCTTCTTAACCAAATCACTTGAGTTATTTTCGTCTCTTATTCACATTAGCCTTTCAATTTTTAGGATTATTGATGGCTAATGAGATTTGAGTCTCTTTCTTGTTGTTGGTTTTGAATCTGATACTTGCATTCACTTTCTAAAACTTGTAGTCTTTAAATATTTCTAAGAAAAAGAAAAACATTTGTTTTGAGTTTCTTTTCTTTGATTTTTTTACTTTTAAATCTTTTACAAAGGTGTGAATTCTTGCTTTAGGGCTAAAAGTATTTTTGCATTAGAAGTGTTTATTTCTTGGGATTTTCTTTTGGTTGCTTGATTAATGGGATTTTTCTTTTGAATTCATGTTTTTCTTTTTTGTAAGCTTTACTTGAATCTTGCATTTACATTTAGTGTGCATTGTGGGAAGTTGCATTGTAGACATCCTTTAGTTTTTCATTAGATGATTGGATGTGTGAGTGCTTAAAAATAAAGTTAAAAGAGTTTTGATTTCTTAGTTTTCTCATAGAACCCGTTTAGAAATTGCTTTCATTAGAGAAAAATAAGTTGCGTTTGCATGTAGCCTAGTTTTCAATTGATTTCTTTTGTGTCATAACACCATCAGTTTCACTTTCGCTACTTTTTGTCCTAAACAACAACCAATTAAAATAAGTGCTTAATTAAAATGCATTAGACCTTTTTTTTATCACAGATACATCAATTGTCTAGGACATTGGGGACTTGGAATAAGTGTGTGGGGAGTAAACTCTCAAAGGCTACTTGAACTGAAAGTATAAAAGTTTACTAAAGAGTGGAAACCTAGTCTCGTTAAGTTTTCTCGAAAAGCTCTTCTAACACGAGTTAAGCACGAGGACATGTGAAGATAAGGAAAGAGAAATACCCCCTCTCCTACTTGTTGGATCACACACCCACGATTGTTATGCTCGGCTTCTGACTATGAACTGGTGACCTTAGTTGCCTTTCCTAGGGACCACACAGGTGACTGCAGGGGGAATGCTTGTGGCACTTGAGACAGACGTTGCATCACTTTCACAGTACTTCTGGAGAGTGCCTTGCGAATCTTGGGTACTTTCACCGAAAAAGGTTATTGTTTGGAGGTCAGCGTAACTGTTTCTAATATCTTCGTTAGTAGGCTTGGGCCCTCATCATCCCAAACTACCTTCGGGAGATCCTTATCTTCACTTTCTTGTATTTTGGTGTCTAGTCCTAATCACCTGAAGTGGAAATACCTGAAATTTGTTTGCGTGGTTGTATCTTTAGGATATTTTTAGTGAGTGCTCTGTGCTCCTATATTTCCATAAGAATTTTGAGTCTTTAATTTATTTTAATATATAAAATTGGTTGATCGATCATTTTGTCGGTCTAGAAGACTTCATGGGCTTTCACCTACGAGTGTTGAACATCCACCTAGGAGGCATAGGAGTAATTTTTCTGGTGATTTCCAACTAGTGATAGTGAACACAATGGAGACATATCCTTCTCCGAGGGCTCTCATTTCTCAAGGTGAACCTAATCTATTCCATAGTATGGAAGGTAATGCTTCGGTGCTTGCTAGAGTACTCTTCCAATTGGAAGACAAAGTGGAAATCGAAGACGTTTCAGAGCCACCTCTAACTCCTATGGAACCTCTTCCTTACATTGTTTCATGTGTGGGTACTCTGACTCATAGGCCAGCTAGCCCTATTCACTATCCTTCTTTCTTCTCAATGGCCAACCTTAGTGGCTCTACCGATACTACTAGTGTACATACTCCTTCCTCAGTTGTAGGAGGAGAATTTATTCCTATATCTACTATTGCAACTAGTATGTTAGTTATTGGCGCTACCTCCATCCCGGTTCCAGGTGGGGGAACCCAACCTTCATATCTTCTCTCAGGAGCTTATCCTTTTTGGATGCCACCTAGTGGGATTCCCTCTGTATCTTCTACTTTACCCTCTATTTCTTCTACATCTATGACTTCAATGGCTACTGGTTTAGTGCCTTTTCAATTTGGAAGTGGACATGTTCCTCCTTCCCATCCATCATTGAACATAGGATCAATGCCTTTCCCTAGTCATACTCAAAACTTTAATCCCTTTCAAGGGAAGGAGGGCTTGGTAAATCCTTCTCTCAATGGTTTTGGGGCATGGATTTTTTCACATTTATTTGGTCAACAGGGGGGTATTCCCTTCCCTACTACTGGTACTTCTCAAGTATTTCCTTCTCTAACTAGTGCATGGAGTCCTTATCAGGGGCTTTCCCCTTCATATAATGTTCGTCTAGGAGGAAGTCTTCCTATGAAAAGCAACCCTGCAGTAGGGGGAGGATACAATATATATACTCCTGGACTGCAAGATTTTCCTTATAGTTCATATATTTCTACGAGTGATCCGTGGTAACCTAGTGCCACTCCAAATCCAGGATACTCTTTTTTGAACGTTGGAAATTCCTCTTGGAATTCTCTTGTTCCTCCTCGCTCACCATTCCTGGAAACTATTAATTTGCCAGATCTTTCAAAGTTAACAAATGATCTCATCCATTATAACCCAGCTTAGCCTCCAGTCCCTACCAATATTCCATCCAATATTTCTAAATTTGAAGGGAATTCTGGTGAAGATCTAGCCGACCATATAACCATTATCCATCTATGGTGCTCCTTGAACTCCATGATTGATGATTCAATCAGGTTGAGATTATTCCAACGCGCTTTAACTGGGAATGTGGCTAAATGGTATATTGAGTTAAGGGGGGGTACATTTTCCACTTTTGGTGATTTGACCACAATATTTCTAAACCATTTTCAATTGCATGTCCGTTATGATGCCAAAATTGACCTTTTGGGCCATTTTTAGAAGGATAAGGCTACGCATATTTCTGACCACATCCAAGAGTGGCGCAAAAGAAAGAGAATGATCAAGGCCTACATCCTTGATGAATGCCTTCTTGAATGTTTTTTGAAATCATTTCAACCTGAGATATCTATTGATGTGTCACTTTCCGTGGTGTTCACTGAAGAGCAGGCTATCTTTAGAGCCTAGCAATTAGAGATCATTTACTCTCAGTCAGGGTTTCTTTATAAGATTTTTCCTGATGCTCCTAGATCAAAAATAAACCTCGCTAAACTGAAAGTCGGACCCCATGTTGATGGTTTTATAGGGTCGATCAATTCCATTGTGGCTAGTTTGCTTAATCAATTACAACAATTGTCTCTACAGTATGCTTCTACAACACAAGCTACGTCATCTATGTCTGCTCCTTCTCATCCTTTAGTAGTTAACACTATCCAATCTTCAAATCCCAAAGGAAATTGACAATCCAATGGGAAGAAGAAGGGACATGCAAAGAAAAAATATAAGGTAGGGAAGGGAAATGCTAATAAACCCAGCGATAACACTGAAAAATAAATCTAAGAAGAAGGTTAAGTTCCCATGTAAGTTTTGCAGTGGGGATCACCTTAAACATATTTTCCTCAAGATTTAGGATGTTCAATGCTTGTCAACTCAGCAAGGTTCTTCTAGTTCCCAGGTTGTGCCCACAAATGCTTTTCCCCAAGGGAAACAACTATTTTTTGGCACGAGTGCTAGTACTGGAACCCTCGAATGGGGCAACCAGGAAGGGGAAGCTACACAAATGTATATATGTTTAAGTCTCACGTTGACATTTCAATGAGAGATCATGATTATGGAGAGTTTGAACCTTCAAAAGCTAAGATTCCTTCTGATTGATCTAGTTGGATATTGGTGGAAACCCACATATTCCACATATAACTCCAATCAGTTTCATATATTTCCTTGTTTATTTCAGCATTTACTATTTTTAGCAGTTTTTTGTGTCTTGAACTTCTAGAGCAGTTTTGACCCCGTAAATGACGTTTTTTCTAGGTCCGCTGTAGGCTCATAGCCATAAGCAAGGGCCTGTCATAAATATTGTAGTAATTTGAGAGACCTTTCCAATAAGATATCGCACATGCCAATGGAGATGATATGACCAAGTTACAACCCCGGGAATTTGGCTACCCAACTAACCCAAACGGGGCCCACAAACTCTTGGTGTTCCATCGCCTGGGATTAAGGTTTTGGTTGTTTAAGTTTTTCCCTTGTTGTTCAATAATAAATAGGCCCTTAAGCCTCATTGTAACATAGTTCAGAGGCTTGTAGTCAACACCTCTTCTCAGAGATAAGCTACCATCGCCTGAGCTAGTTTATTTCCATTATGATTGTAAGCATATTTCAGTATTTTGTTATTAATGAAATGAAGTGTTATTTCTGTTGCATCTCTGTATTTATGGTTATATCTGTAACTTGTTGCGTTCATATTTAAGTTCATACCATTGATACCTCAGAACCTCTACATATTGAGAGGCCCACATTAAAGCCTATAACTCGGATGTCTAAAGGCTCCTCAAAACGTTAAACCTATAATCCCAATGCAAAGGTTGCTCAGAACCACTCTATTTTCAAAGATTTAGCTTAGATCCCCTATGTGATGTTGGTCTTGCATAGAGGAGTGCTTTTCTCACTATGATCGGAGCAGTAGACCTTAATAATTTTATGGTAGTCAGATTTGAGATGTCAAATGTCAAGACTAGACTCCCTCATCATATAGCTTTTCAGATTAAATCTACATATCAGAAGAAGACTATCTTTCGAACTGTTGATGAAGAGGCTTCCACATGTGTCATTTCTATATAATGTTGGAAGTTTATTGGGTCACCTGAGGTTGTTCCCTCTCCTACTCTCTTAATGGCATTCGATGGCCATTCTCATAGGCCTCATGGAATTCTACCTTCCTTCCCTATTTGTGTAGGAGGCAAGGTCACTAATGTGGATGTAAAGATAATATATAATAATCTCGATTACAATCTTTTATTGGGTCACAACTGGGTTTACACAATGGATACCATTGTTTCATCCTTATTTCGTATCGTGTGTTCCCCCGTGAAGGGATAATTGTTACGCTCGATCAGTTAACTTATTCTCCTAACGATCCCAATGCATCAAATGACTCCATTGTTCCATTGGTAAAGAATACCAAGAAATCTATTGAGAATCTAGGAGTTGGAATGTATTCTTCATTGATAGGAACTTTTGATATTCCATCTCTTGTCACTCATGTCAATTCCATTTCATTTTCTAGAATTGTTCCTTGACATGGTTCTTTTAGAACTCAATATTTTTTTGTTCCTTAGCGCTTACCCCCTCCTAGTGCCACACTAGTAGAGGGGAAAGTATGTGGAATGGCTTACCCAATGTCTACAACATAAATTACTTATCATTGTATTGTGAATTCTATGTATCTTGATCCCATCCCTCTCCAATCGGAGGATGAATATGGGGATGTGGCCTCAATCTAGACAGGTGATTCTACTTCGGTTATGGATTTCCTTCACATTATTTTACCGTCTAATGAAGCAATCCTAGAAGCAATGACTAGGGTAAAAAGACAGTGGGATGATTTGCATCATTGGTCCTATTTTCTCCCTAACTTGCATGAGGTTGAATCAAACATGTCTAGTCCTTCTTTCATTGGAAATGTTCATAACCCTTTGGCTCTATCACATGTTTATGTTGAAGGTAATATGTCTAACATTTCAGAAACCATTCCAGTGAACATTTCCTAGAATCCCAATGTTATTGAGAACATATTCATTAGAGCTCAGTGCTCCCCTAAAGAAATCAAAATCTATACTGATCTCTTTAAAGAGTTTCGAGATCTATTCGCTTGGCCTTATGAAGAAATGCCTAGAATCGATCCTTCACTAGTTAAACAGTAGATTAAGACACATGAAAATGAAAATCCTATATAGAAAAAGCTTCGACTGATAAATCCTAGGAAAGTTGCGGCTATTAAGGCTGAGGAATAAAAGATGCTTCAAGTAGGTTTCATCTACCCTCTGTTGAAAATGCAACAAGATGATGGAGCTTAGTGAAAAGAAGTCGCCTTCACTAAGTGGGCCCGCAGGCTATTTTCGGCGCAAAGTCTATTTTTAGACTATGTCTATTTTTAGAAATATGGATCATGGTCTATGAGTTGCAGGATGCTATTTGTGGATGATTGGTCATGTTGGTCAAAATAGATGGACTTCTATTTTTAGACATATGGGCGGAGTCTATTTTTAGACTGCCAAGCTAAAAATAGAACAGTCGAATATTATTAGCTCTTAATAATATTTGGACTATAAACATTATCTTATTCTCTTGGATCACTTCAGTTCGAGCTACAAATGTGGCACATGCAGCTACCAGAAGGAAATACGTGGTTCCTATGGGTTAACTTCAGCTATTGCATGAAGGAATTCAGTTAGAACTTCAGTGATTGAGTTCTGTGGAGTTGAATGAGGAGTTGATGGAGTTGTGTTCAGTTTGACTTAGTTGAACTAGTTGTATTTAGTCTAACTAACAAATACACTAGTGATGAGTGGTGTGAATTAGTTATTAATTAATTCACTAATTATTAACTCATTAATCAACTGAGGAATACATCAGTTAACTCAGTGCATGGACAGTTCAGTGGAGACAAGTGTTAGAGGTGAGTGAAAGGGCAAGACAGCTGTCAGTTGTGACTATAGTTGTGCATGTGATTTGCACAATCAGTGGACTGAGATTGCCAATGAGGATTGCATAGTGTTACACAAGGGAAATACGAGTTTGGATCAGCCATTCTCATCTATTCTCATGCAGGATTGCGCAGTGGAGGCATGCAACCAACGGAGGAGATTTGAGCCAGTGATTGATTCAGATCTGAGCTAGTTTGTGTCTAACAGGTGGAGATAGTACTGAGTACTTGTGAGGAGTATTATACTATGTATTGTTACATGTTCTCAATCAATATAATATACAGATATTTGGGGGTTTTCATCTTTATGCCTTCCCTGGGTACATACTGTATTGATATGTGTGATTGATGCTTCAATGTGCGCATGTGATTGTTTCTTAATTCCGCTAAATTGATGATCAACGTAGAGGAGGTTATGTATTATGCATGATTCTGCAAATAGTGTATAATCATGATAATATCTGTGAATAAGTGTCATATTATTCAAAATTTCTACACCCTCTTCTTCTAACTGAATGGGTTTCAAACCCAGTCCCTGTTGATAAAAAACAAGGAATTATCTGTGTGTGCATTGATTTTAGGGATTTAAATCAAGGTTGTCCTAAAGATAATTTTCTCACACTGTTTAACGATTAGATCATCGTTGAGTGTGTCGGGAATGAGATATTCTCCATCATGGACATATTTTTAGGATATAATCAAATTACAATCTATCCTGAGGACCAACATATGACAACATTTATTTTCCCCTGGGGTATGTTTGCATATAGGAGGATTCCTTTTAGCCTCAAAAATGTTGGGGCTACCTTTCAGCAGGCCATGTCCTATGCTTTCCATGACATCAAGCATATAATTGAAGCATACGTGGATGATTTAGCGACTTGTTCTCGCAAGAGAGTGGAACATCCAAAGCACCTTCATTTAGTCTTTTAAAGATGTTGTTACTACAAAATCTGGTTGAACCCAAATAAGTGCATTTCTACGGTTACATCTGGGCAGTTATTAGGATTCATCATGTCTAATGAAGGGATTCATGTATACCCCTTCAAGGTTGAGGCAATACATTAGTTTCCTCCTCCGTCGACTATCTGTTAACTTTAGAGCCTCTAAGGGAAAGCCAATTTTTTAAGGAGATTTATCATAAATTATGTTGAGATTACAAAAGGGTTTATGTTTTTACTCAAGAAAGGAGTCCCTTTTATTTTGGATGACTTCACTCAATGCTCCTTCGATTCCTTCAAAAAGGCATTGACCTCTGCTCCTCTTCTAATTCCACCTAATTACAACAGAAATTTCCTCTTGTATCTTGCAATACCATAACCATTATTATGGTTCTGGTTCAGGAAGATAGTGCCCTTAAGTAGCATGTGATTTATTATCTAATTCGTGGCCTAGTTGGTCCTGAACTTAGGTATTCTCATATAGATAAATTAGCTTTGGAAACTTTTCATGTTGTCCAGCAACTCCGTCATTACATTCTACTTAGAAAAACCTTTGTATTGGCTTACGTCAACCCATTTCAATTTGTTCTTAGTAGGAAAATATAATAAATGGATTGTCATATTACAAGAGTTTGATCTGAATTTTATGTCAACTAAGTCAAATAAATATTTAGTCGTTGCAAAATTGATCTCGGAATTGCCTTGGGAAGAAGATGTTGTTTATGAAGAATAATTTCCTGATGAGTTTCTTTTTCTCATCTCTTCACAATATGCTTGGTACAAAGATATCATTATATATCTCCAAACTTGGAAGTTCCCTCAGTCTTTTTCTAAGGATGAATGTCAGAAATTGTGTCACCTGGCTAAAAATTATCTTATCATTGGTGATACTCTATATCGTCGAGGGGTTGATTCAATCCTTAGACGTTGTTTGTCCTTAGAAGAAGTTGGTTTAGTTTTGAATGACTTCCACAGTGGGGCTTGTGGAGGTCATCTATCTAGGCTTGCTACATCCCAAAGAATATTACGTGCAGGCTATTTCTCGCCCTCGATTTTCAAATATTGCATTGGAGAAGTCAAGAAATGTCATCCTTGTCAGATTTATACTCAGAAAATGCACGCGCATCCAACTCTGCTCTTTCATGTTGTCACTTTCAATCCATTTACCAAGTGGGGTACTGATTTTACTACTTGTAACCTAGCTTTGGCTAAGGGACACAAGTATTTCATCGTAGCATTAGAATACTTTACCAAGTGGGTTGAAGCTATGCCTACTTTCAATAACGACGATGAAAAAACAACTCTTTTCCTTTTCAATCAAATCATTTCACACTTTGGTATCCCTAGAGAGATTGTCACTGATCATGGCAGTCACTTCCAGAATAAGATGATGTCTGAGTTGGCTTTGAAGTTGGGATTTTAGCAGGAGCATTCGTATCCTTATTATCCTCAAGAAAATGGACAAGTATAAGTCGTTAATAAATCCCTTAAGACCATCCTGCAAAGGATGATAAATCAAGCTAAGTCCAACTGGCACGTCATGTTATATCCTGCACTTTGGGCATACTAAATGTCTGTTAAGATCGCTACAAGTTTTACTCTTTTTCAACTGGTTTATGGGTTGGAATCAATATTTCATGTAGAATGTGAAATTCCATCTCTCAAATTAGCAGCCCAGCTTCTTCCAGACACTTCAAGTCTTGAAGAACACCTCATTCATTTGGAACATCTCGATGAGTAGCGTTGGGATGCAACAATAATGAATGAAACTCATAAGAAAAGAGTAAAACCCCAGTATAACAAGATTGTACGACCTAGGGTTTTCTCTAAAGGTGACCTTGTTTTGGTCTATGACCAAGACAAAGACATCTTGGGGGCAGGAAATGTTAAACCTATTTGGTATGGTCCTTATATCATTAATAAGGTCTTAAATCAGAGTGCATATGAATTGGTTGACTTTGAGGGACATGTGTTGTTGAAGCCAAAAAATGGGCTCTATCTCAAGAACTATTATTCCTAGGCTCTTGCCTAGCATGTGCTTCATTTTGTAAATATTGTTCATAGTCTTTATTTCTACCTATGGGTCTTGTGGTGATGATGGTGTTTTCTATCTGCTTTGGCAGGTTTCAATGGATGATTTGGTGTATTTAGGATTTGTCGATGGTGCTAGTAGACATTCACGGAATTTAGCTTCCACTGCTTGGGTAATATATTATCCATCTAGTTAGTTGTTAGTCTCAAGAGGCATATGTATTGGTCCCACTTCTAATAATATGGATGAATACAGTGTCATTATTAATTTACTATCTAAAGCAATATCTCATGGTATTGAATCATTAATCGTTTATTTGGATTCACAACTGGTTGTGTCTCAATTGAATAACACTTATCGTGTAAGGGATCCTCTATTACATCGCCAATTTATGAGAGTGAGATTATTGCAAAGATCGTTTGAATTTGTAACTTTCATTCATATTCCATGAGCAGATAATGCATTTGCTAATTTTATAGCTAACCAAGCATTGGATTGGCACATTAATCATTCATCACATTAAAATAAGAAATATTACAAAATCATTGTATATATGATCATATCATCACAAAGTCTTTGTATATAAATAGATAGAGTATGTCAAAATATTACAAAATGTGGACAAATGTCCTACAAAATTAGGGCTTAAGCTTGATCATCTAAAAATCTAAGGTTGTGGGCCCCACCCTGGATGAGCATCTCGGAAGAAGATAAATGCATTCACCACTCTCCGAAAGAGTCACACCCACTATCATGGTACTCCAACCATTCGTTTATGTATATCCGCAGAGAGACCCTCCACTACTACCATGGGCACCTGGTGAGTCAGACTCTCCAAGTTCCTCTGAACAACATGAAGAACTCTCTCAGACTCAGTTGTTGCTCTCTATGTGTCTCTATCACAACGCTTACGCCTCGATACACCCTCAAGTCACACTGGTCCAACATTTATGTCATGATCATTTAATCTTGTAAGATTTTTGTTTCATGATTTTTTTTTTCAATTTCTTGAGATTACATTTTAAAAAAAAAATTGCCAATATCACCCCATGAAGCTCCTGATGGAAGTGTTAGCTCTCAATCCTCTCAAAAATCCACACCTGCATAGGGGTAGTCATCTATGGCCATGTCTTTGCCTTCATCAAATCGCTTCATCAGATCTGCCCATCTAGCTATCTTAGGATCATTAAGATTGTCGATGGCAGTAGCTACTCTAGGTCATAGCATTGGAATCCTCTCAAAGAATAACATGAAAAGAATGCTACCATATCCAAAGCTCTTCATCTTCCCCCGTCTAACTAAATACAATTGCTTATTCATGTTAGTTAATAGCATTGTGCACCAATCATAGACAATCAATCTCAGGAATTCTACTACCAAAACATAGCAAGCCCTTGAACAAAGCACTTAAAATGAGTCTTTCCTCCATTGGGATGGGACTTAGTCTAGCTTTAGGGAAGCTATAACCTTGTCTGTAATCCAGTCCTCCTCTAGTTGGTTATCTCTTCCAATCATATGGGGAGTTTGTTAATGCCTCCTGCATTGCAAACTTATACAAAGTTATTTCATGTTGCCATAAATTCACATTGAGTTGTTCTTTTGTTGAAGGGAAGTAAACATGTTTTCAGTCATTCTGTGGTGTCTCTTGATTCATTTATGTTGGTCATACATGGTTTGTCAAGTTATCATCAGTATCACATCATCTATTTGGTCCTTTACTCATGTTGGTTAAGGAGGTCCCCATTGACTTCTTGCTGGCGGGTTTTCCCTTGTCGGCTTTGACAAATTGCTCTGAGAGTAAACCTAGAGTCGCACGCTAGCCCTATTTACATCATTATTATGTGACCTTGTGCTCAGCATCGATCAATATCATGGGTCTTTGACTGAGTGGTTTCCCTTGTGTTTAACGCCAACTTACATTATCACACATTTGGATTCATGCATTACCTTGGTTTCCATTTGACCCTATTGGTGGATTCCTCACCTCTGTGTCAGCTTTCATTATTGATTGGTTCAGAGGATTTTTGTCATGTGGTAGCCACATATTGTGTACATCAAAAATGTACTTCGGAACGGTTACTTCATCTCTCTTCGTCCGAGTTCTTCCAAATTATTGGCCTACGGGTTACACTTGCGCTGGTTGATGTGGGATGCCTTAATGCCTTCCTTCGAACAGACCTTTTCCCATCGACTCTAAACATTGCTCTAAGAATAAGATCTAGAGTCCTTTTTCAATACCTTAGGGTTTCCAATCACTAATAGTTGATTCTTTCGCTATCGATAGTGAGAATACATCAATGTCTCCTGATTGACATATTATTTCAAGTGTTCAACTTCAACACATTTATTCGTGCTTGTTAGATTGCACTGGGGTACCTTAATACTCAATTATCATTATTGGTGAGTTGTCTCATGTTTTTTAACGGTATACAGCAATGACCGATAATCAAACGATTTCTCACATGGTTGACTTCAGCTCATTTATTCCCATAGTGTAGAAATATACCATCTACGATCGGTGAAGACCTCGGGTTGTGTCAGCATCTCAGTTCACTTGACAACTCCTTCAGTTTTCTACGAGTGACACCTTCCACCTTATATATTGCAGTTGTTCACAGCAGTATCTTATATGTTGGCACCTGTGTTTATGCAGTACCACTATTCCAGTTCTATGACTTGGTAATTTTATGAGGATCATTTATGCAACATCATTTATCAAACAATCTTCTTGCATAATTGATCAAATGTTCTTCTATATATTATATTGAGATATAGCTTTGTTGTGTTCTTTTGCGGCTATGATCTAATGATCCACTATGTACTCTACAGCTCCTTCCGTTCACTTATGTATACATTCTGGATCCGCTTATACTTGATCAGTGGACATGCTTTATTACTTCTGAGTATGGGTATGCCCACCTCAAACATGAGTTTTCTTTCTGACTCCTTTCTACAGGTGTTCGATGAGCTAGAATCTGGTGATCTCCTCCTAGGTTTTCAGATGACTTCCCTCTCTATACTTAATATATTTCGACCATCATGTACCCCTTTTGACCTCATATATTAGGGGCATCTGTTATAGCATTATTTAGTACTCTTGTAGATTTAGGTCCTCTTGTATGGCCTTGGGAAGCCTTTTCCCATGCATACTTGATCCTTTATTAAAAAATAATATTTTAAATTCCATATGCGACTCTACCCATTCAAAAGCATGTACATACACAGGTTCTATAATTGCATACCTATATATACCTTTTTAAATATGAAAAAATAAAAGATTATGTTATTTTTCGGGCAGAGTTTACGGGTTTTACCAAGATCCCACCTACAAGAGCCCATCATACAATTGAATTAACTGGTTTCATGTGGTATATATACACACCTTGGGCAGCGCTAAAACACATAAGACAATGGCTACATACATTATACCCATTTTTCTCCTAGATCAAGTTTGATTTTCCCATGCCTCTTACACTCCAAGTCTCTATGGAAACCCCTGTTTCCTTTGCAAATATGTTCATCATCTTTATAGCATCTCCTAGCACTTGTTAGAGAGGTTGTCTTCATGGCTTGGGCTAGACGCATCCAGATGAAGGCTTCATCGATGCTTTGGCTTGGATCAGGTTGTACCTTTCCTAGACCTATTGTTTATATTAATAAAGAAGCTCATGTATTGTTCGTGATATGTTATTGTCTCATGAATAGCAATTTCTCTGTTTATATATGATGATCTAACATATCTTTTATATATGCAAATTAAATTATATATCATGTATATGCTTCTATGAATTGATTTGCAGGCCTACTCGATTTTGGAGGAAGCAGAGGGTTTGGACCCTATGGGAACATCTTGAAATTTATGACCTTTAGGTAAGTCTCCAAGTCCACATTTAATAATTCACATGTTTGGCATGCTTGCTTGACTGCTTCTTGTTGATTTTCTTATTCTTCTTTGTCGAGGTTGTCAACGCTTACCTTAGGGAACTTTTCCTGCCAACAACAACTCATCAAAATGTTTCCTCTCTTTCCTCTAATTGATGTTGTGCATCTTCTATTTGGCTTTATTCCTCCTGCAAATCTTAGTGTTCCATAGTCAACTAGACTAGGTTCATTGTTACTTCTTGTGCTCTCACCTAAATCTCTTGTGTAATGGAATATTGTGAATAATTTAGAATAGAAATGGGTTGTTGTGAGATAACCAAGTCTACCTGTGATAAGACTTGTGAAAGTTGCTTGATTCAAAATAAGCAAAGTGAACTGCGATAAATGGAAAGGCTAATATGCAAGGATTTGAGGATGTCATAGAGGGTTGTGACGGTTCTGACAGGATCTCTACGCAAGGTATGAATTGGTTTCCTTTATGGCTTCCACTAGATGTGGTGTGGTGGGTGTGTTTTGGGTGCAATATTTGTGACCCTTGATACCTTTATTATCAATCACGGTTGTTCTAACTACTACTGTGTGTGGTCCTATAGTTTCCACTGCTATTTGGTCATCTTTTCGATAGCAATGACAAGGGGCGTAGTCTCTTTTTTGGTCACCTCCTTCAATTGAGTAGCCAACCTTTCTAAGTTATCCTCTTATAAGCTAGGGTCAAGCCCTGTCACCTTACTTGCTTTCATTTTTTTTCTTTCACCCACTTGTTGGCCTGGAACTAGTCTCTTCACCTTCTCTGGCACTATATGTTCTTGCTTTGGATCCTGACGTGGTGTGATAGGACATTGCTACTCTAGTTCTTTCAATGGGGGTTATGATTGTGTTTCTTTTGGGGGTCTAGTCTGCCCTTCTTGTTGGCCATTAGTGTACATGACCTCTAGACTTATATTTGTCTCATATTCAATGTCCTCGACATCTACCTATGTATCTGACACAAATAATTTAGGAATTGATACATCTGTTACTAATATTCTCTACTCTATCGATCATTCATTAACAAGTTGTGGCATAGTATCATCGTCAAGCTTGTATTGACACTGTATCCATTTCCCATTGGGATACGCCTTGGCCTGGATATACATAGAGTGTGGATTAGCATGAAAGCACACCATTGGGTTATAATATATGATTATATATATTGGTATACACAGTACTTTCCTAGTAAAATAAGTGATTACTTCTTTTCACATATAGAAAATTACATTATTATCTTATTACTTATTTTTGTGAGTCATAAACTACTTCCAAATCTAAGCGCGACTAAGTTGGGCTTGTCCACATCGAGGAAGGTGATATATTTCAAAAGTTGCCACGTGGTGAGTGTGATTAGAATCAATAAATAGGAATAGTGGAAGTTTGTGTTCTTGTGTTGTGTATTGAAGCAATCCCACGTGAACTGGTTCAACAAGAAGGTTTCCCATTTGATTTGCACACCTTCCACACACTTTGCAACAATGATGATTAAACCTATTGGACACTAGTCTTTCTCGAACCTTTGTAGCAATTTGCAAGCGATTAGTTTGGTGGTGAACCACACACCATCCTGTTGAATACCAACAATTTCAACTCCACGCTTCTCGCGCCCTACCTTGAATTCTTTGATGTGAAATGTTGACAACAATCTTTTCTAGTTTGGTGGTGTAAGCTTGAGGTATTTAGCATATGTCTTTGCTTTTAGTTTCTCGTTCCTCACCTTTATCTCCTTGAATATTTCTTTCATATCCTTTTCCTTGTTAGCTACCCTGACAAAGGAAGAAACCTTCACACTCTGTTGTTTCTATATCATCTGTGTGTTGGAGTTTGATGGCTGATGTGTTTCACCTTATGCAACTGTTTCTGCTCTTTCTTTACTTCTCTACCCCATTACCTCAGTGTCAATTATTTCCTCTGATGCAATGTTCTCTTCCCGTTCAGTCATAGGATTCAACTTGGGCCATTTATTTAGCTTGAATAGTTCATCAATGGTCTCCATAGCAGAACTAGATGCCTCTTCCCTGTTCCTCTTAGGATTCTTCTCCTCATTAGCAGGGGTCTGCATGACAAGAGGAATGTTCATTGGTTCTCCTAACTCTAGAACCTACAGGAAAGAGCTCTAGTCAAATTGTTTCTCTAAATCAATCAAGGTGTTCTTGATCCGAATCGGATCCACAAAAGACTGTTAAGAACTTTGACTGTATCGAGTTAAAAAAATCTTTAATGAAATCCAAAACAGCATTAAAAACACCATGAACCAGTGGCCATGGAAGTCGGCGCGGAATGATGAGGACCTCGGTCAAAGCGCGCTGACTGAGGCCCATGGAGACTACGCAGGAGGTCAAAACAGCCCCTGGGAGCCTCGGATCAGGAAAATGAGGTGATTTTGATGCACGATTAGCGCTAATCGCGCATCACTGGGCAATCAGGGAAAAAATGGGGGAGCCTTAAGTACTTAGTCACGTTGGGAGCCGGAGAACCATGGGCGGAAAAAAAAAAGGCCTAAAGGACAAAGGCGGGACCCGCACTCTGGAAAACCGGCGGCATCGACCGGGGCGCCCTTGAACGGTAAGAGGTTTTGGACAGGAGCGGAGTGATCCCACTCAGCTATCGATGCGTGGCAGCAGATGTGAGAGAAAAACAGCCGTGATCGTGTGCTAACGGTCGAGCAAGTCAACCGCGCTCGACGTGCATATGACGTTGGATCTGGAGGAGCCCAGATCGGACGGCTGAGATTGTGCCCGATAGAAAGAAGCGGAATCAACAGGGAAATAAGCCACGTTCTAAAAGGATTTGGAATCCATTTGACCGCCACGGTGGAAAAAGAGCATACCCACGACAAAACCGAAGAAACGAGCCGATGAAGCATGCTGGCACTAGTTAGATGGGAACACGTGGCACTCCCTGAGCACTCATGCTGACGCCGAATAGGGAACGCCAAGCACAGCTGTAGAAGGTGAATCGATGCAGGCAGGAGAGGAACCAAACAGGCATAGGGGTTGAATGGTTAAAGCCATGAATGGAGACAGTCAAAATAAAGAAGGAGGATTTGGAGAGGAGTCCAAGCGATCAGAGAGACAGTGAACAGTGAACCCTGAGAGGAGGACTGAACACAAAGGACAGTAAAGCCAAGCAGAGGAGACAGAGGGCCGAGCTGACCACAGGCAGCATCGAGCACCAGAGAGCTTGAAGATTCAAGCCTTCCCATAGAGGAATCTGTCTGGATTGAGCATCACAGTTGGCTCTTTCTACTGTAGACCAAAAGTCATAGAGCTGGTAGGAAGAATAAGAGTCTGTGTACTCTGAGTGGCTTGGGGAATCCAAGAACCACCCTGCCAAGCAAAATCTGTTGTCAGGAGAACTCATATTGAGTCCCTGTAATGTAATTTCTCTACTGTAAGACACAATAAAACAAGGCCACCACTGAAGCTAGACCGAAGACATAGCCCTGGAGAATAGGGTGAACTCCTTATTAAAAATTGTTTGTGCCTTGTGTTGCTTACTGTATTTCTCTGCTATCTTTCCATTTGAAATGTTTGTGTATTGGCAATCTGATCGATCCGTTGTTTCAATAACACAGAACACACACCAGCACATGAGTCTGTAATACCTTTTGTTTAATAAATATTCAACTAATGTCACTCATAGGGTGATTATCATATTAGTTCTCAACATCCACAACTGTGTTGTCCATGTCAATCAATGTATTCTCCATCCACTCAGACTTATTATCATACTATTCAATGTCAGGTCTTGGGCAGTGGATGTAAGGTCCCAACTTGACCTTTTGTTTGAGCTTGTTTATAACCCCATGAGCGTCATATTTCTAGATGAAACTTTTTATGAACTTCATTTGTTGGAGTAAATTATTAGCCTTTGGTCCAACCTCTCTACTGTTGCATATGAATGGACCCAACTGGTTTTTCATCTTGAATTATGTTTTCTTCTTAGCATAAAGAAATTGGACCTCATCCGAGTTGATGATTTGTCTGAAGTACTCAAGGGAAAATATCCTCTTGGGGAGGTATTTGGGAAACTTATAGGGGGCTAGCTCACAGCCACAAATTCTGATCTCAGTGTGGTTTTGGTACAAGTACCAATCTCCCACCTTGCTGTTCTTGGCCAATTGCAGTACTCTCCTGATCTCTGGGCTGATTCTAGGTTGAGCCTTAGAAGTCAGCATGTTCATGACTGGGTATACAAATTAGTCTATGAAGTCTTTGTAAGTGAATGCACTGGAAAACTTTTGGACCAAGGGTGTCCAGTAGATGTTTCAATCCCACTTCTTCACCCCTATGAGCATCACCTGATGCAATGAGTGCTAAGTGAACTATTCAAAAATCATGAGAAATTAGTCAGTTACGACTACCTCTCATGGAAATGGTCATACGTGAATGACTTACTTAATGCAGTTGAATCCCAAAATTATGTCTAATATAATTCACTACGTAAACCCCCTAATACTTAAATTCAAAAAAAAAGAAGTGATCTCTACTTGAATGGTTCATGAGGCACAATACTTTCTAAGGTTTTGCAAATGGGGTAGAAAGCTAAGTGGGCTTGATTGTGGGGAAAACTCCACAGTTAAGCATGCTTGAGCTAGAGGCGATCTAGGATGGGTGACCTCTCGGGAAGTCCTGGTTACTGAGTGCAAGCCCCGGAAGTGATGATTGACGCTATGTGATTCATTTCACTAGTTTCAATCCCACTTCTTCACCCCTGTGAGCATCACCCGATGCAATGAGTGCTAAGTGAACTATTCAAAAATCATGAGAAATTAGTCAGTTACAACTACCTCTCATGGAAATGGTCATACGTGAATGACTTACTTAATTTAGTTGAATCCAAAAATTATATCTAATATAATTCACTACGTAAACCCCCTAATACTTAAATTCAAAAAAAAAGAAAAGAGTGAAGGGATCTCAACTTGAATGTTTCATGAGGCACAATACTTGCTAAGGTTTTGCAAATTGGGTAGAAAGCTAAGTGGGCTTGATTGTGGGGAAAACTCCAAAGTTAAGCACGCTTGAGCCAGAGACGATTTGGGATGGGTGACCTCCCAGGAAGTCTTGGTTACTGGGTGCAAGCCTCGGAAGTGATGATTGACGCTATGTGATTCATTTCACTAGTTTCAATTCCACTTCTTCACCCCTGTGAGCATCACCCAGTGCAATGAGTGCTAAGTGAATTATTCAAAAATCATGAGAAATTAGTCAGTTACGACTACCTCTCATGGAAATGGTCATAAGTGAATGACTTACTTAATGCAGTTGAACCCCAAAATTATATTTAATATAGTTCACTACGTAAACCCCCTATTACTTAAATTCAAAAGCATTTATTCTTGTTGTTCATCTTATGTTCTGAATATAAATGTTTTAACTAGTAAAATAACAGTTGAAAAGAAATACTAATTCACGCCCACTGCCCCCCCCCCCACACACCTCTCAGTATTTCCAACAATTGGTATCAGAGCCAATACCTTCATTCAAAGCCTAACAGCTTGAAGGTTGATCTTTAGAACACAAATGGCGAAATCAAGGAAGAAAGTCTCAAATCCTCCTAAGGACGTGTCTCCCTCTATCACTAAAATAGAAGACAATCAATTTGAGAAGGCTCCATGGTTCAATGGGAACTTTAATATATGGGAAGCAAGAATGAGGAATTTCTTAAAGACTCAAGGCATTGAGATCTGAAAATCAGTAATTGTTGATAGCATGATGGATGGAGAATCCAAGGAGTACAATGCAAAAGCAATGAAGGCAATCTTGAATGGGCTACCTGATTCTACAAAGTACAATTTAGAAAAATGTTTGTCAGCAAAGGGTATATGGGACAAACTTCATGACCTTCACTCAAAAGGAGCATTGGCCATGACCATCAGTCAAGAAGATAATGGAAATCAAGAAGGAAATCCAGAACCCATCACAGAAGCTGAAAATGAGAATGATGATATCCAGGCTAAAGAAGACCTAGAAGATGAAGAGAATGAAAAAGATTTTGTAGAAGATCTCCTCGCTCAACTTACGGCTGCCATGGAAGAGATTATCAATTCGAAAAAGGAAAACGAGGAACTTAAGAAGAAAGCACTAGCTGGTGACCAAGACCAAGCAAGGAGGAAAGTTGACCTTGTCAAGCTTCAGGTACAAGAAAGGGATGAAAAGCTTGCCAAGCTTAAGAAGGAATTTCATCAAAGCTAAAGAAAGCAACATGAAGAAGTCATATCCATGACAAATCAATTGGATAAAGCAAAGAAATGGGAAGATACCTTGTCAAGTCAACTTGAACAAAAGCACAAGAGGTTGAACAAACTTAAAGAAGATATTGATCAGTACAAGGTAGAGGTCTCCTCTCTCAAATCTCAACTATAAGAAGCAAGAAAGTTAGCACAAGAAGTTGAGAAGACAATGGAAGCATTGGCAATCATAGAAGAACAGGTTGATGAAGCAGGAAAGGAGAGAAACACCATGATATGTCAACTAAAAGCAAAGGATGAAGAAATTTTAAAATTAAAATCTAACATCAAACTTCTCAAGGTTGAAACATGTAAAGCTACAAGGGTCAAGGAAGAAATGGAGAGCAGTCTAGCAAAGGAAAATGAATAAATCTTCAAAATGAATTCAGATATCATCTCCCTTAAAATAGAAGTAAATGAAGCTACTCATATCAAGGAAGAAACTGAGAAACAACTTGCTAAGATATTTTGAGTGAGGAAGAGAGAGGAGATTGAGAGCGAAGAAGGAATTACAATAAATCTGTTGTAGGTTGTATCTCTTCAGTTTGCTGGATAATATAAAAAGAATGACTGGCTATTTCTCCATGGACGTAGCCCAAATTGGGTGAACCATGTATATGTGTGTCTCTCTTGTTTTATGTGTTTTCCATGTTTATATTTCTGCAATATTTTATGTGTTCCATTGCTCTCTAATATATAATTTTATAACAATTGGTATCAGAGCCAAAGGTCTATTTGGCTGATAAACTTGCAGAAGAGAAGGGTTCTTGGTTCGAGTGGGAGCAATGGCAGAAGATGGTAGGTTTAGGGTCAAAAGATTTAATGGCCAAAACTACCAGCTGTGAAAGATGCAGATGGAAGATTATTTGTACCAGAGAGATCTATACCAACCATTGAGCGGAAAGACAAAGAAGCCGATGAGTATGACAAACATAGAATGGGATATTCTCGACAAAAAAGCACTTGGAACAATACGGTTGTGCCTAGCAGCATCGGTAGCATTTAATATTTCAAAGGAAATGACAACAGAGGGTTTAATGTCGACATTGGCCAAACTATATGAAAAACTCTTGGCCTCAAATAAGGTATTTCTTATGAAGCGTTTATTTAATATGAAGATGTCAGAAGCTGGATCTATTGCTAATCATTTAAATGAGTTTAATATAGTTACCAGTCACTTAAGTTCTGCAAGGGTAATTTTTGATGATGAAGTTAGGGCTCTGTTATTTCTGTGCTCATTGCGAGAAAGTTGGAATGGTTTAGTTATGGCCATTAGTAACTCTATCTCTGGATCTAGTACTTTAAAGTTTGATGATGTTGTCGGTGCAATCCTTAGCGAGGAAATGCGATGGAAAAGCTCTGGTGAGACATCAGGTAATGCTTTGACTGCAAAGACTATGGGAAGAAAAATGGAAAGAGGAAAGAGCCCTTGATATCGTAATAAGTCAAGAAAAGGCAGATCCAAGTCCAGATTGGGGATAGTGTGCTGGAAATGCGGGAAGAAAGAAAACCTGAAGAAAAATTGTAAGTCTCAAAAGGGAAAAGAAGGAGACACACAACAAGAAACTAATCATGAAGAAAATGTAACAGGTGATGTATTGCAAGATGCTTTGATTCTTTCATTAGAAAATATTATTGATGCCTTGGTGGTAGATTCAGGGGCCTCATTCCATGCCACACCTGATAGCAAACATTTTTATGATTATGTTCCAGGAGATTTTGGACAAGTTCGAATGGGTGATGATAAACCCTGCAAAATCATTGGAATGGGTACAATTTTCGTAAAACATCAAAATGAAAATCAGTGGCTATTTAAGGAGGTGAGGCATGTTCCATATCTGAAGAAAAATATGATTCCAACAGGGCAGTTGGGAGGTGAAGGTTGTGTAACTACTTTCACAGATAAAACCTAGAAGGTCACTAAAGGATCCCTGGTAATAGCGAAAGGAGGAAAGGTTGGTACATTGTATTTATGAAATGGTATTTCTAATTTTTTAATGCTTTAACCTCTACAGGAGAAGATACGGAATTGTGGCATCATAGGCTCAGGCACATAAGTGAGAAGGGGATGCAAATTCTTCACTCAAGAAATATGTTGCCAGGTTTGAAGCATGTTGATTTAAAATTCTGTGAGAATTGTGTTTATGGAAAACAAAAGAGAGTCATATTCCTTAGAGTTGGGAAAGAAAAGAAGAACGAAAAATTAGATCTTGTGCATACAGATGTATGGGGACCGGCTCAGGTATCATCTCTTGGTGGCTCTTGTTATTATGTTACTTTTAGTGATGATGCATCCAGAAAAACCTGAATTTATTTTATTAAAAATAAATCCGATGTATTTGATACTTTCAAGAAATGGAAAGCTTTGGTTGAAAATGAGAAAGGAAAAAGGTTGAAGTGTCTCAGATCAGACAACGGAGGTGAATATTGCAGCAAAGAGTTTGATAGGTATTGTTTAGAGAATGGAATTCATAGAGAGAAGACAGTTCTAGGAACACCATAATAAAATGGTGTGTCAGAAAGGATGAACAGGACAATCATGGAGCGTGCAAGGTGCATGAGATTGCATGCAAAATTTCCTTTACAATTTTGGGCAGATGTTGTAGATATTGTTGTTTATCTAATAAACAAAGGGCCTTCAAGTTCATTGGAAGGTGGTATTCCAGAGGAGGCATGGACAGGTAAAAAGGTAAACTACTCATTTTTACAGACTTTTGGTTGTGAAGCATTTTTCCACATTAATAAAGAAAATAGAACAAAGCTTGAGGCAAAATCAAAGAAATATACCTTTATTGGATATGGTGTTAATGATTTTGGTTATGGTTTTTATGATTATGAAAAAAACAAAATCATTAGGAGTAGAGATGTCATATTCAATGAAAAGGTTTTGTATAAGGATCAACTACAAGAAAAGAAAACAAAGAATACACAGTGCTGGATGAGATCACAGGAAAAGTGATGGTGCCTGAAAATCATAATGATCAACAGCCAGAACAACAACCACAATAGCAACAAGTACCTCAAACACCTAAAAGGGGTGTTAGAATATCTACCAGGATAACTAGACCCCCTAAATGATACTCTCCTTCATTATATTATGTATTGTTGACTGGTTCTGGTGAACCAAAATGTTATGAAGAAGCAGTGTAGGTAGAAACCAGGAAGAAGTTGGAGCAAGCCATGAAAGAAGAGATGGACTTCTTAGCACATAACCAGACTTGGGACTTAGTCAAGTTGCCTGCGGGAAAAACAACATTGCAGAATAAATGGGTTTACAAGTTGAAGGAAGAAGATGGAGGTAGAAAAAGGTATAAAGCTAGA
>APFE030699628.1:354876-377695 GCA_000404065.3 Pinus taeda | reverse complement strand
CCCCATAGAAGCCCACTATTGTTATTTTTGTGCCCTTATATTATTATTGTTATGTCAACTTTGATTATATTGTGACCCTTAGACTCCTATATATAGAAAGGATGTTTTGTCATTTGTATCATCCTAGAATTTTTCATTTGTGTAATGTAAAGGAGGTTTCCCCCTCGAAGAGGCTAATTTTGAAGTCGTTGATCTATCTTTTCTATCTTTTTGTGTGTTGGTTTCATAATATCTTGTCTTATTCAAGTTCCTACACCTTAATTAGCCATAAGTTTCTCCCAAAAACCTACAATCAATGCATATTAGACCACTAGACATAACATCTTAATTTTACTCATCTCATTAAACAAAATATAATTAAAACATGTAAAGAATTATGGTAAGAGTCTATTTTAGTAAGCTTGGAGGTGTATTAAGGTCCATATATTTTACCCAATGATGAGCCTCGACATCACCCCCTACTGAAATTGTTGCTCATCCTCTGAGAAACTCAATCTATGTCCATGTCCTTCATTTCTTTGATGGCTTCCCTGACATCCCATGCTTCTGTTGTAGTCTCTTCCTCTTGTGAATAAAACCCTGCCTTCTTCTCCATCTCTTCCCATTGCTTTATTTCTTCTTCTTCTTTCCTTCCTTCCAACATTCCCAAAAGCAATGGTGGACTAAGCCTCAAGACAATCCAATTGACTTTGAGTCTTTGTAATGCATGTTTATACATTCGGTTCTATTTAGTGCTTCTCTCATTCTATCAGGAAATGATATTCTCTAATTTTTAGGTTGTAAGGAAAGGTGTTCCATCTCCTTTGGAAAGCTTGATGGTTTTCATCTCCTAGAAATCTCAGCATGTCTTCAAAGTGTGTGACTTCCTGTTCTTGTACAACAAGGTACCTTGGTGCAAGCTTGGGATCATTTGTAATGAGGTTGCGGGTGCTAATGATAGCCATTAGGTTAGATTATTCTGCTCTGATCATAAGGGGTTATGCCTCTTCTTTTTCCATTACCTTTTTCATCTCTGTAGCTCTTGCCTCCTCATGATTCATCCAAGATGCTAAGGCCATCAATTGCAAGTCCCATAGCTTTCAATTTGGGTCCCACATATTTAAACCCGTCAAGGCCAAATTGTGTAGGTAAAACTCAAATATCTTTGCTCTATATTCCAAGGTGCTTTGATCACATATATTAATGAATTGTCTATAGTCTTGGAAGGTCATAGTTACTCTTTGTGCTAGGGTCTTTATCTAAAATTGTAGCCATTATTCCTTGAGGTACAAGGCGTAAGGCTTTGCTGGCATCCTATGCTGGATTGCCTCCATGGACAAACTAGCCATAGTTTCCAATTAGATTTCCCTTTCTTATAGCTTCTTCCTTAGCCATGTGTTCTCAGCCTCTAACTGAGATTTCATCATTGCTTCTTGTTGAGCTCCAAAACTGCCCTTTCCTTAGCAACTTTTCTCATCCATTCTTCTTTGCTTTTCCATGAAAAATGCATCCTTATCAACAATCACCATTATAGATTGCCTCAAGGAGAACATTTTAGTGATTTACATGTTATACTTTTATGTTTGTTGTTTGAATAAGTTTTTGTCTTTTAGCTACGGAATGCAACCACATTTTGTAGCTAATCGGCTGTTCCGTAGCTACTTCCACGCTTTTACAAGTTCCAAGTGTCAAGAGGGAAAAATGACTACATGGGCAGCTTGGAAAACATCAGGGCATGGATCGTGTCCAATTCACCTAGCCCAGGTCGACAAGGAAGACTCCGGTCAAGGGGAAGTCAAACATAGAAACCTAAGGCAAACAAGACTCTGTTTTGTACATGTTTCTCAGTGATGGGATCCGAAGCAGTTTCCTAAGGCCATAGACTTCGTCAGCCACTTTTGCAAACTGAATCCAACAACCATTACCTTAGATTTATGTCTCCAAGAAACCAAAGAAGAGAATTTTGTATGCTTGTCTGCCTGCGTGTTTTGCTGTAGCTTATTTTTCTCCTTAAAATAGCTGTATAATTTCTCTATAAATACATGTGTGAAGAATGCAGAACCAGTTCGATTTTGCTCATGTGTTCAGTTCAGATTACCACTTTGTCATTTTGAGAACTCATTCTCTATTTTTAATATGAAGACTGTGTGTTTCATGGATACCTGAAAGCGTTTGTTGGAGTGTTGATTAAGTACATTTAACCTCAGTAGTTGAAGAGGGCCCCTACGTTGGCTAAGGTTACATTTCATTTTTTTTTTGTCTTTCATAGTTGAACTGTAAATTCATTGAGTTTTTCCATGATGTTTATAACCATTTTCTAGCTTTGCTCATAATGCAGTTTTTGTCATCCTCTTACTAACGCAGAATAGTTTTATTTCAGTACAACATAGTTCTTTTGTTCATTTCTTTTTAATTTCTTATTAGTAGCTTTAAGTTGAGTTCAATAGTGTAGAGTAATTTATTTCATTTGTTGTTCTTTAGTCTTTAGTTAAAACTGATCAATGTCATTACTATTTTGTCATTTTATTACTAGTTTAGTGACTCATATTGTAAGTGAATATTTATAAAAAGCCCTTCTGGTGGATGGTTCATCTTAAACCAAGTGGTTGGATATTTCATTTATGTAATGAGTCTTCTCCTGCATTTTTGTATTTACTTTCTATTAGAATGATGAAATACGAAATTCCTCAAAATGTTATCACAAGGAGGTTGTTCTCCCGAAATTGTGTAGTAAAGTAACAAAGCACTTCATCTAGTTTCCATATTAGATTAGTTGTAATTTCATTTTCAGTCTTAGCATTTCATTTAGCTTTTTTACAATTTAATTTTCAGTTTTTCATTAAGTTTTGATTCTACCATAGACTAATCAGTAGCTGTAATCTCACTTTCAGTATTTCATAATAGATAGTTGCAATTTCACTTTCAAGTCCTTTTAGTTCATGATTTGGAACGATAATAACAACAGGAATAGAAACTCTGTTTTCATTTTCTTGGTTAAACTTTAATTCCAAATCTAGCTTAAGCACTTTTAGTCCTCATTTATTTTCAATAGATTCTTAGCAGCAATAGATTTGAGATTTTGTTATTACATTGCAAAACTTTAGGAATTAAAGGATCAAACCCCAAAACAACATAAAACTCAAAAACAGTGAGGTAAGGAGGGCCATCTAACACATATAGTGCACTACATTTCATCACTTTACGATACGCAAATTGATAATTTATCTAGAGCAATTTAGGACACTAAATTGACCAAAAATTTTGGCGCCATTGCCAGGGAAGTGTAACTAGGTAGCCTTATCTCTTACATTCATAAAAAAAAAAAAAAAAAAAAAAACAAAACAAAACAAAACAAAACAAAACAATGACATGCATAGAGAAAGAGACTCTAGGGATAGATTTATAGCTAGGGGCAGAAGTTCGATTCCTACAACTCCACCTACTCCACCAAGAGTTTGAAAAGACACACCTCCATCCCAAACTCATACTCCCAACCATAGGATTCCTGGAATTCAAGGGGTAAAAAATCAATCAGAAGATTCTCCTACATCATCTACCAAAATAGACCTAGGAAGAAAAATTTTGAAACTCCAACAGTAGGGATAGCCTTTTTCAGCTCCACGGGGGAGCCTATTGCAGTTGAAGAATTAGGAATACCTGGTGAGGAAGAAGAAGTAGAAACTCTCTCTCATAATCCATTAATATAAGAACCATAGGAAGAGGGAATAACCTTACAGGTTGAGCCCTATACTGACTCTGAAGAAACTATAATGGCAGAAGAAGAACAAGATGGAGAATTCTCATTGTTTAGAAGAGGGGGTAGAGGGAGAGGTAGAGGAAACAATGGAGGAGGTAGAGGTAACAATGGAGGAGGCAGAGGAAATAGGGAAGTAGATAACTCATTTGGATTCCCTATAGTGGATGAGGAAACACATACCACAATGAAAAACATCTCACCATCTGTCCTCCCAAATTTTTATGGGTTGATAAGTGAGGACCTTGAAACATTGTTGTTTGAGTTTGAAGTCTTATGCAGAACATATGACTATTTAGAAGACTCTCAAAAACTCAAATTGTTTCCCTTGACACTAAAAGGGTCTACTTTGAAATGGTTCATGGGGTTAGTCACTCAATCCATTAGAACATGGAATGACATGAAACAGGCATTTTTGGATAGATACTTGGACTATTGTATGCCTACCAATCATAGAGATGAGGTGTTAAAAATGATGCAAAAAAAGGATGAAAACTTAGAGGATTTGCTTGAGAGATTCAACTATAATTTGAAAAGAGCAAAGATGAACAATTTAGATGAAGAAACTTTGAAAGCTCTTTTGTTAAAGGCCACTAGAGATGAATGGATAGATATCCTTAACATGATGGAGAAGGGAGATATCTTTCAACTTCCATTGAGTGACATAACAGAACTATATGTTCATCTCTCAAGAGGGAAATCTAAAACAGGAAAAGGGCCGAGAGATCCTTCTTTTGTTAGAGCAAACAAATCTGCAACTGGATTATTAAGTAGGGCAGAAATTGGCAATATGCTTGATGAGTTTAAAACTGACATTGTAGGGAGCTTTAGTGAGTAGCTAGACACCCTTAAAATTCAAAACAAGCAGAAAACAAAGGCTGATGCTTTAGCCATTTTTTGTCCAAAATGCATAAAGAAACATGCTCTAAGGGAATGCCCTTTAGATGCAAAAATTGTAGAAACTTGTATGATTTGTTCAGAAAGTCATGAGACCAAGGATTGTCCTTCAATCCCAAGTCTTAAGGCTGTCTTTCAAGAGGAAATAATCCCAAATCTTGTAGAATCTCTTTTTTTTGTTGCAAGAATACCTTGGCAGGAGCCACAAAATCAAGGATTTAACAATCCAATTTATCTTCAACCCCCACCAACCTGGAATTCTTGGCAGCAACCTTGGCCTCAACCTCAATCTCAGTATCAATCTCAACCATGGGCACAAGGGGTACAAAATCCTTATGGGAGATTTGCCCAATATTACCAATATCCTCCATCTTATCAGAATTATCCTCCCCCACAAAATCAGCAGCCACAACTTCCAAATCAACATTCTCAACTTTCATTGTCGTTTCCACAACAAAGTCAAAATCCTCAACTCGTACTTCCATTTCAACAGAAACCAAATTAGCTACCTACCCAACCATTACCAAACCCCAATAATAAAAACCCTCATAACGCTTACATGGTAGAAGGACAACAATTTCCAACTTACATGATTACTCCTCTAAATCTTAATGATGTTCAACTTAGATCTGGTAGGATATTAGAAAAGGAAAAACCTTCTATAGTTATTCAAGAACAAGACACTCCTGAGGAGGATTCTCTGAAAGTCAATAAAATTTTTGAGGGAACATCCCTCCAAAACTAAAACATTGAAAAAGAAAAAGAAAAAGTATCAATAAACATACCTCCTATCATTGAGCAACCAACATCTACTTCTACACCTCCTTTTCCTAAGAGATTACAAATTGATAGAGGGGTAGAAAAACAGATCTTGTTGCCCAATTATGATTTTCTAGATGGATTGAAGAATGTTTATATCAAAATTCCTTTGTTACAAGCCATTAGAGAAATTCCGATTCTAGCGAAGATAATAAAGGAGTTGAGCATCAAAAGACCAGGAAGAAAACCAAGAGAAACAAAAGGAATTCACCTGGTAGGAAAGATAGTAGACATCATGAGGGGAAATATTTCCATGCAAAAATATGTGGATCCAGGAAGTCCAATTATCAAGACACATATAAATGGAATTGAAATTCCAAACACATTGATTGACTTAGGGACAACAATAAACATTATGAGTAGACAAACTATGGAGCAGCTTAAACTTCCTAACCTTCTTTACACACCTACCTTACTGCAACTTGCAGATATATCAGTAATAAAACCAGATGGTATACTAGAAGATATTTCAGTCTCCTTATATTCTTGGGAATATCCTATTGATTTCATGATTTTAACTCCCAAGAATAATCTAGGAGGACACCCACTCATATTAGCAAGACCTTGGTTGGCCACAGCTAATGCTTTTAATAGTTGTAGATCTGGTGACATGTATATTTCTGATGGTAATTCAACAAAGAAATTCACTTTGTATCCTCCAGCAAAAGCAATCACAAAAATAGATGATAAGGAATGGATTGATAATGAAGATGATATTCAACGTCTCTTTACTATGTCAGAAATTAGTGAAGATAGTCAAATTTTGAACACATTGGAAAATTTTGAAACATCTTCAGAATATGATCATGCACAATTTCAAGAAAAATCTAATGTTGAATACTTGTCATCTAGGCAGACGTCTCTCTATTCTATGGAAAAGTTTGGTAGCTCTACATTTGAAATTTTTCCAGGTAGGACATTGAACATAAACAAAAACTTGGAGAAACTACAACAAGAAGAGCTAACCAAAATATTACAAAAACATTATGCTTCATTTGCATGGGAGTACACCGACATGGAAGGTATTGATCCTAAGACTTGTATCCATCATATCTATATTGAGGAAAACAGTAGACCAAACAGACAACCTCAGAGAAGGATGAATCCAAATCTTAGGGAAATTGTGAAAGAAGAGCTCCAAAAACTACTCAATGTAAACTTCATTTACCCAATTTCAGATAGCCAATGGGTTTCTCCTTTGGTAATTGTGCCTAAAAATAATGGTAAATGGAGCATGTGCATTGATTACCGAGAATTGAATAAAGTAACCTTGAAATATCACCTTCCATTGCCCTTTATAGATCAAGTATTAGATACATTAGTAGGTAAAAAGTATTTCTCATTCTTGGATGGTTTTAGTGGTTATAATCAAATTCATGTAGCACCTGAGGATCAGGATAAAACCACATTTACTTGTCCACGAGTAACTTTTTCCTACCGAGTGCTTCCTTTTGGGTTATGTAATGCACTTGCAACATTCCAAAGAGCAGTACTAGGAATTTTTTCTGATCTAATACATGATTGTGTAGAGGTATATATGGATGATTTTACAGTCTATGGAAAAACATTTGAAGAAGATTTGGAGAATTTGGAAAAAGTCCTTAAAATATGTAAAGAAACAAACCTTTCACTAAGCCATGAAAAATGCTTTATGATGTTTACAGAAGGTATTGTTTTAGGACATCACATTTCAGGAGAAGGGATTAAAGTTGACAAATCTAAAGTTGAAGTCATCTCTAAGTTATCAATTCCAAGTTGCCAAAAGGATGTTAGAAGTTTTCTAGGATTTATAGGATATTATAGAATATTTATAGAAAACTTCACTAAAATAACATCTCCACTCTTCAAACTACTTACAAAAGATTTTGAATTCAAGTGGAATCCTAATTTCCAACTAGCATTTGAAACCTTGAAAGTAAAAATATCTTAAGCACCTATCTTAAGAGGACCAAATTGGAAACTTCCTTTCCATATTTCTATAGATGCTTCAGATATAGCTCTGGGAGCTATATTGGGACAAAAAGATTTGATTCCTTATGCCATTTACTATACAAGATTTTGACTCCCACTGAGTTGAACTATACTGACTGAAAAAGAATTCGTAGTTGTTGTTCATGCAATTAACAAGTTTAGACACTATATAACAGGCTATGAAACCTTTTTTCATACAGATCACTTTGCAATTATATATTTGATGAATAAACCTATTACTAATGGCAGAGTTACAAAATGGCCTTTACTTTTGCAAGAATTCAACATTATTGTGTTAGATAAACCTGGAAAACAAAACACAGTTGCTGATTCCTTTTCCAGGATTCAGAATATCAAAGAAGACTCTCCAGTTGAAGATCAGTTTCCTAATGAATATCTCTAACTACTCAAACTCCTTGGTTTGCATATGTTTCTAATTGCTTGGTTACAGGGAAGTTACCTTCACATTTGTTTCCTAGAGAGAAAAGGAAGATTATTCAAGAAAGTGCAAGTTATTCATGGATCACTAATGAATTATATAAAACAGGGCCAGATCTTCTGATCAGAATGTGTGTCAAGGAAGATGAAATGCATAATATTCTCAAAGAATGTCATGATGAGTCGTGTGGTGGACACTTTTCTAAAAAGAGGACAGCCTATAAAATCCTTTCTTTAGGATATTATTTGCCATCCATCTTCAATGATGCTAAAGAATATGTCAGGAGGTGCGAGAGCTGCCAAAAGGTAGGGAACCCTACTTCCTCAAATGAAATTCCATTACAAACTCAAGTGCTTATTGAACCCTTTGAAAAATGGGCTTTAGACTTTATTGGACCAATTAATCCTCCATCTAAGTAGAAAAAGTATATATTGGTATGCACTGATTATGTCGACAAATGGGCAGAAGTCAAAGCATTAATTTTTGCTAACGAAAAATATATAGTTAGTTTTCCTTTTGAGGATTTTTTTACACGCTTTGGTGTTCCAAGAGAAATTATGACAGATCAGGGATCTCAATTCACATCCCACATGATGGAGAGGCTTATGGAGGAGTACAAAATCAAGCATAGGAAATCTATTCATTATCATCCACAAGCAAATGGTCAAGTGGAGTTTACAAATAAAGTGATTGAAGGAATCCTCACCAAGACTGTGCATCTACATCGAAGAGATTGGGTAGAAAGGCTTCCTGAAGCCTTATGGGCCTATAGAACTACATGGAGGAACACAACGGGACATACACCCTATGAACTTGTTTATGGGAAACAAGTCTTATTCCCTATAGAGTTCCAAGTCAAAACTTTCAAGATGGCAGTCCAGTTGGGGATGGATTTATCAGAGGCTCAAAAGCATAGACTGGAGCAATTGAATGAACTTGTTGAAATCAGACAAGAGGTTGTTCAGAGAACTGGTCTAGTTCAACAATAGAGGGCTAAATGGCATGACAAATACATTAAGGACAAGAGGTTTCAAGAGGGACGTTGGGCACTGTTATTTGATTCAAAGTTTAAAGATTTTCAAGGGAATTTTCAAACTCATTGGCTTGGGCCATATGAGATTGAAAAAGTTTTCAGTAATGGAGCAGTAAGGATTATAACAATAGATGAAAGTCAAACTCCTCTCCTTGTAAATGGTCATAGATTGAAAATTTATCAAAAACCAATCTCACATGAGGAGTTCATCAAGATCTTTCAGAACAATTTTGAAATGAAGTTGGTGAAGAAGAATCCTTCTTCTCCACCAACTTAGTCTTTGTTTTTCCTATCTTAAAAATAAATAAAAATTATTAATTAATTAATTTAAAAATTATATATATATAAAATATAAATAAAAAATATAAATAAAATAAATAAATAAATAAAAACAAATTATAAAGTTGAAAACCAATCACTGATTGACATGCTTATACAGAAAATACAGGGTGAAAATCATAATACTCTGATACCCTATATTTTCCATTTCTTTTTTTGAAAAATGGTGACTCATTATGCATTCTACAAAATTCATTGTCTCGTCTCATTTCATTCTGTTTTACTTTTACAATTTCACTTCACTCCATTGCCATATTTCACCAATAGATTTTTCCTTTTTCAGCATTTCTTTCATCTCCATTTTTCATTTATCATCTTGTCATATTTTCACTCATATAGCCATTTCCATTTCATTCATTCATAAGTCATATTTTACTCTCTGTTTTACATTCTGCAGCTATTTCCACGTTCTACAGTTGTTCTCGTTCCGTAGTTGATCCTGTTCTGCAGCGAATCTGATTCTGTAGCAACAGTTTGATTATCAGTCCAAGCACAAAGAGGCCAATTCATAATAAAATATTATATGCAAGAAATTGAAGAGAAGACAACTTTGAAGACCAATCAAGCACCTATGGAAGCAAACATCAAAATATTAGCAAGCGGGAGGTAAGGTTCCAAAGGTAAAAACAAAAACTTATTTCAAAAAGCAATACAAAAACATAAGTTTGTATAACTTGTATGATCATGTGTCTCCTTGATTAATCATTATGGGATTTGGCTGCCACGATTACTCTGCCATACCTTTCGTCTTCAGTGCCAAACAGTCCAATGATGCCTCCATAACTAATCTCCATTTTTAGCTCCATGGCTTGTACTTAACCAGACTTCTATAGCCACACCTGTTAACGGTTAGATTAGCGACATGACCTATCTATGTACGACTCTTCAAATCCTGATTATTCATTTATTACACTAAGTTTTCTCTCATACTTACGTAGTATTTTTGTGCATATAGTCACTCTGTTTTCATATTCTTGGTGTATATCAATCACTCTGTTTTTCACACAGTTTACGTGTATAGCTACTCTGTTTCATAAATTTTGTATATACAGTCATGTTGTTTCATATTTACCATCATTCTATTCACGGTCATTCTGCTTCCATATACTCTGTCATTTCATTTCTATATCCACAATCGTTCTGTTTCTATATACATAGTCCATAGTCCTCTTTATGCAGTCATTCCATTTTTCAGACGATGAGGGGAATTTTGGAGTAGCCGAGAATAGAAGTGATGGGGCTCATTGTGAGAATTGAACTAATAGGGGTGAAGTACATGGAGGGTTATTCACAGCTAAAAGGAATGTTACAGAAGGCTGGTTGATTGAGTTTTATTGAAAAATTCAATGGTTACCATAAGGAAATCACCAAATCCTTTGTCAGGTCATTTGATGGAATGGATGTGGAAATAGGTGACATCAAATTTGTAGTTACCGAGTCCTTTATAGCTAAAGCAACAAAACTCCCAAGGCTAGGAGAAAGGTGGTTTAAGAACAAAGAGTTTCATGATGAATCCTGGAAGGTCATTCTTTAAAATCCAGGTATGGACACTTCAGTTTTTAGAAAAGGAGTTCCAATCTCTGCACTTAAAAAAAAAATGGAGTAGCATGTTGTTAATTTCAAAAGTTTATTACATGTGAAGGGAGGTTTGGTTCTCTGTATGTATATCACATACGACTGTTAATGAATTTTGTAAAAGATGGAACCTTCAATCTACCCTTTTTCCTGTTGAATAGTCTAAGAAGAATGGCAACTAATGTTCAAAAGAAAGTTGAGTCAATAGAAACCACTCTATATCACCATGGACTAGTGAATATTTTAGTTGAATTTCATTTGAGAAGTGTAGGGGACACATGGGAGGACTTTTTGTTAAGGAACTTCTTCCAAGATGCTCCAGAATTTCCTGAGGGAAGTCCTGTAAAAGGAAGTAGGAGAAGGAAGACCAATCTCACCATTTAAAACACCCCTGAAACTTCAGCATAGAAAAACGATGAAGAAGAGCCAATCTCTAAGAAATTAACAGAGATCAGAAAGTAGACTAAGCAAAGGAGAAAAATAAAAGAAAAGGTTGAAGAAATCCACAAGGAGATTCCTGAACCTTCATCACCTAAGGAGGATGAACAGCTGCTATCTAAGAGACTAATCAAAATCAGAGAACAGATCAATAAAGATAAGGAGAAAGGAAAAAGGAAACAGGTTACAGAAGAAGAGATCATAGGCTCCCAAAACTTGAGGAGGAGTTCTAGACTCTGGGGCAAAGTGAAGAAAGTGAAATTAAAAGAGACCCAGTTTATAGATTTGGAGGAAGAAACTCCAGCTCAGCCCTTGAAAATAATCCATATGAGCAAAGCCCACAGAACTCTCCTCCACATAACTTTGAAGGAAGCCCAAGAAGAGTTTCTCCTGCCATTGATCCAGTCCAATAGCAAATCTATAACTACATATAGTCATTGGAGAAAAAGAGTACATCAGTAGACCCAAGGACTTCAACTAATCCAGAGCAGCTTGCCACCTCACAAGAAACTTTAACTAGCTCACTTAAACAAGAGATCTATAAGCTAGAAGTTCTGAATAGGCATATCCAAAGAGAAAATGAAGCCTTAAAATAATAAAACAAGTTGGATAAGATTATCCATGATAACACTATGCTTCACTTTGGTTTATGGCACAAGAAGAACAAAAAACTAAAAAGGAAGAATAAGAAGCTAAACAGGGCACTCATTAACCTCAAGTACAGATTTCTCGTGAGGAAGCCAAGGATGGCAGTTGGTGCAAAGAAAGGCAAGAAAAGGAAGTTGGATGTTTTGGCTGAAGTATCAGAACAAATGTAGTAGAAGGAGGAAGTTCACAATTTTGACTGCATGGGGACATGCAATAGTCTTGCAGTGGGGGTATGTTGAGCTCCAAAACTGCCCTTTCCTTGGCAACTTTTCTCATCCATTCTTCTTTGCTTTTCCATGAAGAATGCATCCTGATCATCAATCACCATTATAAATTGCCTCAAGGAGAACATTTTAGTGATTTACATGTTATACTTTTATGTTTGATGTTTGAATAAGTTTTTGTATTTTAGCTACAGAACACAGCCACATTTTGTAGCTAACCGACTGTTCCGCAGCTACTTCCACGCTTTTACAGGTTCCATGTGTTAAGAGGGAAAAATGACTACATGGGCAGCATGGAAAACATCAGGGCATGGATCGTGTCCTATTCACCTGGCCCAGGTCGACAAGGAAGACTTCGGTCAAAGGGAAGTCAAATATAGAAACCTGAGGCAAACAAGACTCTATTTTGTACATGTTTCTCAGTGATGGGATCTGAAGTAGTTTCTTGAGGCCACGGACTTCATCAGCCACTTGTGCAAACTAAATCCAATAGCCATTACCTTAGATTTATGTCTCCAAGCAACCAAAGAAGATAATTTTGTATGCTTGTTTGCCTACGTGTTTTGCTGTAGCTTATTTTTCTCCTTAAAACAATTGTATAATTTCTCTATAAATACTTGTGTGAAGAACACAGAACTAGTTCGATTTTGCTCATGTGTGAAGTTCAGATTACCGCTTTGTAATTTTGAGAACTCATTCTCTGTTTTTAATATGAAGACTATGTGTTTCATGGATACCTGAAAGCATTTGTTCGAGTGTTAATTAAATACATTTAACCTCAGCAGTTGCAGAGGGCCCCTGCGCTGCCTAAGGTTACATTTCATTTTTGTTTTGTCTTTCATAGTTGAACTGTAAATTCACTGTGTTTTTCCATGATGTTTATAACCATTTTCTAACTTTGTTCATAACGCAGTTTTTGTCATCTTCTTACTAATGCAGAATAGTTTTATTTCAGTACAGTATAGTTCTTTTGTTCATTTATTTTTAGTTTCTTATCAGTATCTTTAATTTGAGTTCATTCGTGTAGAGTAGTTTATTTCATTTAATGTTCTTTATTCTTTAAGTCTTTCATTAAAACTGATCAGTGCCATTACTGTTTTGTCATTTTCTTACTAGTTTAGTAACTCATATTGTAAGTGAATATTTATAAAAAGCCCTTCTGGTTGATGGTTCATCTTAAACCAAATGGTTGGATATTTCATTTATGTAATGAGTCTTCTCCTGCATTTTTGTATTTACTTTCTATTAGAATGATGAAATACGAAATTCCTCAAAATGTTGTCACAAGGAGGTTGCTCTCCTGAAATTGTGTAGCAAAGTAACAAAGCACTTCATCTAGTTTCCATATTAGATTAGTTGCAATTTTATTTTCAGTCTTAGCATTTCATTTAGCTTTGTTACAATTTCATTTTCAGTTTTTCATTAAGTTTTGATTCTACCATAGACTAATCAGTAGTTGTAATCTCACTTTCAGTATTTCATAATAGATAGTTGCAATTTCACTTTTAAGTCCTTTTAGTTCATGATTTGGAACAATAATAAGAGCAAGAATAGAAACTCTGTTTTCATTTTCTTGGTTAAACTTTACTTCCAAATCTGGCTTAAAGCACTTTTAGTCCTCATTTC
Source organism: Pinus taeda (assembly GCA_000404065.3). Lineage (NCBI taxonomy): Eukaryota > Viridiplantae > Streptophyta > Pinopsida > Pinales > Pinaceae > Pinus > Pinus taeda. The sequence goes on along the minus strand of APFE030699628.1, from coordinate 363,953 downwards.
ACTTCACTAGATTCTTAGTAGTAGTAGATTTAAGATTTTGTTAAGTACATTGCAAAAAATTAGGAATTAAAGGATCAAACCCCCAAAACAACATAAAACTAAAAAAATGTGAGGTAAGAAGGTCCATCTAGCATATAGTGCACTACACTTCATCAGTTTACGATACCCAGATTGATAATTTATGTAGATCAATTTAGGACACTAAATTGACCAAACACTTCTTTGTCTCTTATGCTACTCAAATCTCTGCACAATTCTTGCAATTTCTCCTCCATGTGGCCCACATCCTATAACCCTTTTGATTTAGCAATTTTCATCCACCTGTGTGTCCTTGCCCTCCCTTTTTCAAGTTCAAAGAATAGGGGAATTGAAAACTTATGTGGTATCGCCCTACCTCCTCCAATGAACCTGTAGTAGGAGCTGAGGTTTGGCTGTGGGCTAGGTTCTTTCAATTCTTGTCATTCTTCCTTTGTTTCTTGTTGAGTAATTCCTTCCTGGTCCCTTTTCTATGTTTCATGTAGGTTTGACAGAGTTTCCTATAGGTCTAACTGTGTCTCCTGTAGGAGACCTTTTCCCTTTGATGAGGCTAACCTTCTGACATGCCTCCTAACATAGGTGATTGAAGACTTGGGAGAAGCTTGTTTTGATGTTCCTTCTCCTTCATTTTTCTTTAGAGGGGCTACCTTCTCTTGTTTCTTTGGTGAATCCTCAAAGAAAATTGGAGTTTTGGTGGGGATTTAAGGTCTCCCTTGTCTAATCCTAGTGCTATTTCTTGTCATGAAGTACAGTGGGGTTTGTCTTTGTCTCTTCCCCTTTGATTTGACAGGTGTTCTTAGGGTAGTAAGAGCAGTTGTTGCCTCTTTTTCTGCAGGCTTTGGAGACACCCCTTGTGATTCTTCTTCCTCTCTATTTTGAGCTGTAGACCTTTTTTCATCCTTCTGTCCTTTTTCCTCTTTTCCATTTTCTTTCTTATCCTCTTCTTTGTCTCCTCTTTCCTCTTCTCTTTTTTCCTCTATTTCTTCACTCCTAATATGTTTCTTTTTTTTTTCCTCCTTTGTCTCTTCTTCATTTTTCTCCTCTATTTCTTCTTCATTTTCCTCCTCTTTTTCTTCTTATTTTTCCTCTTATGTTTCTTCTTCTCCCTCACTAGCAGTAGTGCTTCTATCATATTCAATAGATTGAATTGCTCCTTCTGCCTGCATGTCTGTAAATGTTTTCCATGCAATATGGAATCTTAATTTTTGTAGAGCATCTTCAAGAATGATTTTGATCAACCCATGATGGGCTAGTTGCTAATGTTTTCCCTCTTGCACTTTGATGCTTATGTCTATCATGGATTGTAGAAGAAAATAGGTCATACTCAATCTGTTATGAGGAGGTGTGTTCTCCCCAAATCTCAATTCTTGGAGGAGTCTCGAGTGGTATCCATACACTACACTGTATCACCCTTCACATGAAATATATTTGATGAGGTGGTAATTGGATTCATTTCAAGGGTATGGAATGCTCTCCCTTCTAACCCCATTTTTGTCCTCTATTGGTTCTTCTCCTTCCAAAAAGAAGCTTTTCTTTACAAGGATGTTGTTACCCTTGTTTTCTTTCCTCCAGGTAACCCTAGGGGGAGTGTAGTGATTCTACTTACAACCTCAGGGGTAATTGTTACTGATAAACCTTTCACCATAGCAGTGGCACTAGTCCTAGTGAGGGGTATGAGTGAGAAGGCCAATTCTCTGGCCACATCATCATCGTATCCTCTCATCCTCTAAAAGAACCCCATCCATTGATGCCTTGTGAAAATTTCCACCATGGGAGGATGTTGGTGGATCCTTGATGTGTTTGTGGGTTTTGTCTTGTTGGAACCTCCTGCCATATTTTCCTGGTAATTATAGAGGCTTGTGTGGATACAGTTCAATAATTATGGTAGGTCAGGAAGTTTTGAATTTTGACTTTTAGTGACATGCAATACAATTCTTCTATCCTGAGATGCACTGTAAATTCCTAACCAAATTGAGGATTTCCCTTTTTTTTTTCAAATGGAAAATATGGAAGGTATGCCTCCTACCTCACTTTGCTAAGTTCTGGTGAGGATAACCCTTGATTTGACCTCCCTTAGTGCCCACTAATAGCTTTGTAGGTTAATTCCTCTGTATCCTACAAGCTTCTTGTAGGTTTCCTGCGTGTTGTAGATGCTCATTGTTTCCTGTAGGTGTTATTTGAGGAAGGCCGAGAGAAACCTCTTCGTTCGATGGATCCTTGAAGTTGCCTTTGCTTTCTTTGTATGTGAATCAATGTTTTATTTCCATTTATGGGTGATCGTGTGGGGTGGTGTGCTAGCTGGCCAAGTACGAGCACCTCCTTTTGGACCATTGGTCCCACTATTAGTCCATCATTTCACTTTACCTCATAATCATCTCCCACTCATGTCCTCCATAACTTAAACATTATTGGATTTATTCCCTTTTCCTTTGATTTAACTTTTTCCACATGTGGAGTGGTCTAACTCTTTTCTTCTCGTTGACTAGACGAAGGTGGCCAAGTTAACTGGCCACCTTTACCTATAAAATCAACTCTTGCATTATTCCTACAGTTTTTATCATATCGTACTTATGAGAGAGAATGAATAAGATGACATAACTGTGGGTAAAGTTCTTCGTTGATGAATGTTGGAGAGTGGTGTCTCTTTGATGTGCTTTTCAATCTGCATATTTCATTGTGTGTAACTTATTTTGATGCTTTGTTCCTTTTGATGTGCAGGTGATGGACCTTGTTGCTAGTGATCTTCATGTTGTTGCTGAGCTTTGGAGGACCTTCTTCATCCTTGTAGTCCCTGTTCTGAAGATGGTTGCAATATCTATGGTTTCCTTTGTAAGATAGACTGCTACAGGATGTCTACAAGATGTCCTATAGCTACCTCTCCCTTCAACTTTCATATTTTTTCTCAGCTCTAAAGTATAAGTGGTGTTGAAATGAGTGGATAAGGGTGATACAGAATGGTAGGTGAGGGATGTTTCCTTTGGGTATGGTTCCTCTCTTCTTTTCTTTCGCTTCTTTTTTTTCTTATCTTCCTCTTTTTTTGTAATCGATATTTTTTGAATTGATTTCTTTGATGGATGCAGGGGCGACATGGTGATGAAAGGAATGGATGTGGTGTGGTGAGACAAATGGTTTTTCATCTAGACATAGGCTTGTGTCATCAATTTTCTCTCGGACTTCCCTTCTTGTGGTTTTCAAGGTCAACTATCATTGCTACAGGAAATTCTTGTAGGATTATAGGGAATCTTGTAGAAAACATAGAGTTTGTGTGAAATGCGCTGGAGGGGTTTATAAATGGAAGACTAGGTGAATAATGGAGGATATGAGATGGTTGGATTAAAACATGGGTCTTGTAGGTCCTGTTGTCCTTCTCATGTTATGCTTATCCTCCTCTTACAGACCTACAAAACAGAATTGACATCTTTTGTATCATTTCTCTTTTTTTTATCTTTCATTTTTTAGTGTGTGTGTGTGTGTGTGTGTGTATATATATATAGATATATATTATAAAAAAACTAGTCTGCCTCCAAGGAAGTTTTCATCCTAATTGCCTGCCTTGGGTGCCTCATGAAGGTTTTCACCTGAGTCTCTTTATTTTTTCTCTTTTTTTTTTCTTTTTTTTTTTCTTTTTTCTGCAGGGACTTGGTGGGTTGGAAGCTGAGACTTTCTCTACCACCATCACTATCTTGCTGATGCTATTTATGAATTCTTGCCTTGACAAGGGCTTCTTGTAGATCTTTAATCTATACCAATTGACAAGAAAAGGGATAGCCTCTACATCAGTGGTTCTTATATACACAACACCATTATCATGACACTTTTCTATTACATAAGGCCCTAACCATCTAGTCCTTAACTTGCCTTTAAAATCCTTGTATCAGGAATCATACGACAAAGCCCAATCACCTTCTTGAAACTATTTGTCTTTTATATTCTTGTCATACCAAATTTTCCTTTGAACTTGAGTCACCTCTATGTGTAGGAGGGCCTGCATCCTAAATTCCTATAACCTATTCAGCTCGAGCAATATTTCTTGTTGTCCCTAGCGATATCCAGATCCATTTGTGTTGCCATCCTTAAGGTGTTGTATTCAAATTCAATGGACAGCAGGGCTTTCTTCCTATAGACCAACTCATAAGGAGTGAAGCTAGTGGTGGTCTTCCAGGTGGTATTGTAGGCCCAAGTGGCCTCAACTAATCTCTTTGCCCAATCCTTTCTGCTGCTGTTAATCACCTTGGTCAGAATGCCTTCCAATGCTCTTTTTTTTACCTCCACTTTCCCATTAGCCCATGGGTGGTAAGGAGTGGATGTTTTGTGCTTGATCTTGTGCTGGATTAACATATTTTCAATCATGTGAGATGTAAATTGACTGCCTTGATCAATGACCAATTATCTAGGGTACCCAAACTTATAAAACACATTTTCCATTAAGAATTCAGCCACTTTTTCTTTGTTTCTACTTTGATGGCTTTGGCTTCAGCCTATTTAGCTAAGTAGTCAGTGCACACAATGTTGTACTACTTCTGTTTGGATGGAGAGTCAATGGGCCTGGTGAAATCCATGCCCCACTTGTCAAATGGCTCGAAATTCACTTGAGGTTGCAGAGGAATCTCATCCCTTGGGGTAGGTTTCCCCATCCTTTGGCACCAATCACACTAACTGGTATACCTCCTCACATCTTGGTGAAGAGTGAGCTATTAATAGCCAGCTTGCAATACCTTGAATGTTTTTCTTTTGGCTAGAAAGTCACCTCCACAAGGCCCATCATGACAAGGCAAGAGGATGTCGAGACTTCCTCCTCCCTGACACATCTTCTTAGAATTTGATCCAAACCTAGCTTGAAGAGATTGCCCCTGATCCTAGTGAATGGAGCGTTCTTTCTTATGATCCTACTCTTTCCTTGGAGGACAAGTTTGGTGGAAAATGTGCAGACACCAAGTATTTTTCTATGTCAAAAAACCATGGAGAGTGAACTGAAATGGTGAATAAATATTCATTTGGTAGCTGATCATCAACCAATCCTTCCTCCCCTGCAGGCTAAGTCAATCTAGATAAAAATATCTATAACAACATTCCCCTTGTCAGGATTATCAATAATAGTTAGATCAAATTGTTGCAATAAAAGTAACCATCTAATAATCCAGGCATTTACATCAGGTTTATTCATCAAGTATTTAATTGCAGCATGGTCGGTATGTACAAATGTTTGGTAACCGGTAATGTAATGCTAGGAGCTTTTTTTCATTTAATGTGTAGTTCAGCCCGACTTTCAACAGATTCTTACTGATGAAGTAAATGGCATAAGGTATCTTGTCATCTATCTATCTTAGAGCTACTTCTATGGCTTTGTGAGAGGCATCAACATGTATATGAAAAGGAAGAGCCGAATTTGGGCCTTGGAGAATAGGTGTAGTAGTCAACTTGTTCTTTAGGGTGTCCAAGGCTTCTTGACAGCTTTCTGACCATAAGAATTCGGAGTCTTTGGCCAATAACCCAAATAAAGGAGAAGCTAACTTGCTGAAATCTTTTATAGACATCCTATAGTATCCAACTAAACCTAAAAAACTTTTGATATGCCTCTATGTTTGTGGAGTCGGGACCCTTTTGATGATGGCTATATTATTTGGGTCTACCTGCAGTCCTTCCTAGGATATTGAGTGACCTAGAACAGTCCTCGCAGTCATTAAGAACTCACATTTTTTAGGACTAATGGATAAGTTAATTTCAATGCATTTGTTTGGCACCTTACCCAAGTTAGAGAGAGCCTCCTGGAAATCACACCCATAGGGTGTAAAGTCATCCATATAAATTTCTACTGCATCATGGACTAGCTCTGCAAAGATACTCAAGGCTGCCCTTTGTAAAGTGGCAGGGGCATTGCATAACCAAAAGGAAGGACCCTATAAGCGAAATTACCCCAAGTACAGGTGAAGGTGGTTTTATCCTGGTCCTCTAGGCTAATTTGGATTTCATTGTACCTATTGAACCCATCTAAGAAAGAGAAAAACGTTTTCCCTACCAGGCCATCTAACACTTGTTCAATGAAAGGTAGAGGAAAATGGTCCTTCTTTATTGCTTTGTTTAACTCTTCGTTATCGACACAAATCCTCCAATTTCCATTTTTCTTTAGAACTAGCACCAAAGGAGACACTTACTCACTATCTGAGATAGGGTAAATGAATCGTGCATTTAGAAACTTTTGCAACTCTTCTTTGACTATATCCTTGAGAGCTGGATTCATTCTCCTTTGGAGTTGTTAGACTAGTTTGCAACCTTGTTGACGTAAATGTGGTGAGTACACACCAAGGGGTGCACTCCCTTCATTTCTTTATAATTCCAAGCAAAGGCATCCAAATTCTCTCTTAGCATATTACATAACTCTTCTTCTTGGTGTACAGAGAGAGAGGGGTTGATTTTTAGTGTTCTTTCAGGGCTGAATTCTATTGTCTTGACACGAGTAGGGTTTGAGTCAGCTAAGCATAGATCAATCTGATGGTTGTTCTTGTTTTCCTTCACTACTTCCTCCAAAGACATGGTGTTGGGAGTTTGATTTTGGAGGATGTGTTCAATCAAATCATCTTCAAGAGGGTGTCCTCCTCCCATGGCAGTTTCTAGGGTATATAATTGGGTGGAGTAGACTTCATATTCTTCCTCCTCTTCGAGCCATAAAGGTAAGTCATGTTATAAATATGGTTGAGTAGGAGGGTACAGGACCAACTGCTTGGATAGATGCCCATTTTTTATAGTCATGTTTACAGCTCTGCAGCTGATGTAGGCATCAATAGTGGCTAATCAAGGCCTCCCAAGTATGAGAGGATAACCATTAAATTTGGACTTAGGCTGGAGAACTTAGAAGTATACAGGGTACTCCCAGGAGTCAATGGAGACCATCACATCCTCAACAATCCCATTAAGGGATACTATGGATCAGTCTGCAAGCTGCAAGACTGTCGTGGTGTTTCTTAATGAACCCTGGAGATTTAGATTGAGCATGGTGTTTTTATTCATTACATTAATGGCAGCCCCAATATCAATCAAGGTATGTGGGACAATGGTTCCATTGATGTGTACATCTACTACAGGGCTTCCAAGCTCTAAATACTTTGGGTAAATTACCTACCACAACATTACGTCAGGCAGTGTTCCAATGACATTAATGGTAGGGGTTTATCTTTTTTGCCTCCCTAGATGTTTGAAGCACTTCTCTTTAATCAGTTTGTTGTAAATAGGTACATCCTTAATATCTTGGAGAAGTGGGATTTCGACACATAGATGTTTCAATTCACCTAGGAGTTCATTCTCTTCTGGGGTATGTTGGACTGGATGAGTCAATCTTTCAGGAGAGGGTGGTGGATTCACTCTAGGCATACTTTCCTCTCTTTTCTCCTCAATCTCCCTAGGTGGAGATGGAGGGTGGTTATCCAGGAGCACTCTCCCAGACCTAATGTTGATTTCCTGAATTTCCATAGCATAAGCAGGGTAGGATGACTCTCCACTGTAGAACTATTGTGAATGTCTATTGTTCGGGTTTGGGTTTGGTTGGGTAGACATCTAAGGTTGTTTAGGTGGAGAAGGGTGTAAAAGTTGCGGTTGAGTAGGAGGTGAAGGCAATAAAGTTGGATCATTTTTGTATGGGGACCTCCACCCTTGTGGTGGTGCATTCCACTGAGGTTGTGGAGGACTATATGGCTGAAATGGCTGGTTGGTCGGCTGGGAATGGTATTGAGGTGCAAAAAACTAGGGAGAAGGTGTAGACAAAGAAGGATGAGTAGAGGGGGCCCCAAGAGGGAATGGATGTGTTTTGGTTAAGGTTTTAATATGCATAGGATGACCCTTGCATGCCCTGCTGGTATGGTCAAGGCCCATGAGGCCTTCTTTGATTTATGTAGCAGAGTTGTTCAGTCACCCCTTTAGTTCCTCGATACACAACTTTTAGTCTAGGTAGAGAAGGGCACTTGTCTGTGGAGTGGTTTTCTTCACAGACCGAGCAGATTTCTATAAGGTTTAATGGACATTCATTCCTAGGGTGCCTCCTTGTGAATCTAGGGAAGAAGATGGCTTATTCTCTCTCTGATTCCTCTTACTTTGCATAGTGTCCATCTGTAGGGCAAGGTTTTGCAACATAACTAACGCACAACATCAAGTTATTGTTAATTCCAAGATGAATATTTAACAAATGAAAATTTGTTATAATATATAAATATCCATTGTGTTACAGTCTACGAGGTAGACTTTAGTAGTGGCCAGAATTCATTAGATTTGGGAATTCATTTGGTCCTTAGTGGAGTTAAAAAAAAAAAAACAAACAAACAAACAAACAAACCTTTTTATAAGCATAAACCACACCCATCATAAAATTTTAAATTAATGACAATCAATTTCCATTGACTTGTTGCCTCAACGTGCTAAACTCCAATATATACCATGACCTTTCTTCACTCTTTAGCTAAATCAATCATGATGTAGAGATCTCCAAGGATTTGATTTTTGATGTTTGGAAAAGGTAACACAATGGGGAGCTTCCTTCACTTCAATAAAAATACAAGGAGAATTATTAGATGTCACCTCATGTGTCTAACTATTTTGTTTTTTCTTCGCTTCAACAAACAGATTAACCAAATCCTTGATGTATCTTCCCTCTTTTGTTTCTCCAACAGGAAGAGGAACAATAAAAATAAATTAAAATGAAAAGATTAGACCCCATCCTTGATCTAAGAGCGTCGATTAAAGCCCTTGGCATCATGGTTGACATTAAAGAAATAGGCTTTTAGTCACATTAACAAAATAACCACCTTTGGTACAATTGAGTTCAAAAATCTAGAAGACTAGTGAATAATATACACTTACATATGTATTCACTTTTATCAATTGGTTTGATTATATTATAAGATCCCATGGAAATTGGTAATCCCCATGAAAATTGGCGAGTTCTCAGGGTGAGTGAATTTCATGGGAAACATGGTACACATTTCAAAGACATACCAATTTTTAAGTCAATGAAATGCTAACAAATTATTATTTTTAAATTTTAATTAAATAAAAAA
>APFE030699628.1:332471-354388 GCA_000404065.3 Pinus taeda | reverse complement strand
TGATTTGTGAGCATTATTATAAATTTTTATTATTTTTAATTTTTGAGAGAGTTATGTGATATTCAAGTCGCAGTATTATGATAGTAAAGTGTCTTTACGAAGTAGTTCTCTAATATTCAAGTTGCACTTTTATAATAGTAAAGTGTCTTTACAAAGTATGTTATTTTTTTAAAACATAATATTTATATTTCAGAAAATTGTAGGGTTTAACCCCATATATAAATTATCTGCATACGAATTCTAAAACACATAAAATAAACAATGCGAGAGCATAACACATATACATAGATATTTTCCTCTGGATCCCAAAACCGGGACTACCAGCTTAATTTTTCAATATGTTCCTTTCAATGTTATAATGCATATTTATACATGCCGAAGCATCCAATACCATGGACCGAAAACCATCACGTCTAAAAAACATGTGCGAAAATCATGCACAAAACCATAGGTGGGTCTGCCCAACCTAACATAGGGTCCAAAACCAAAAATTTTCGGGGCACTGCCCCAAACCCCCATAAAGGGGGGTTACGGGTACGCCTCAAATTCCCTGTGAGCCCCCCCCTGGCTACACAATCGACGTTGTTGAGATTGCAACAAGATGATGGAGCTTAGTGAAAAGAGTCGCCTTCACTAAGTGGGCCCGCAGGCAAATTATGGCGCAAAGTCTATTTTTAGACTATGTCTATTTTTAGACATATGGATCATGTCTATGAGTTGCAGGATGTTGTTTATGGATGATTGGTCAAGTTGACAAAAATAGATGGACTTCTATTTTTAGACAACAGCGGTGACACTGTCAAGTCTAATTATAGAGCAGTCAAATATTATTAGCTTATAATAATATTTAGACTATAAACTTTATCTTATTCTCTTGGGGCACTTCAGTTTGAGCTACAGATGTGGCACATGCAGCTGTCAGAAGGAAATACACTTTCTTTGCGGGTTAGTTGAGTTGTTGCATGCATGACTTCAGTTAGAACTCAATCAGTTGAGTTCGGTGGAGTTGATTGTGGAGTTGATGGAGTTGTGTTCAGTTCGACTTGGTTAAACTAGTTGTAATTAGTCTAACTGCAAATAGACTAATGATGAGTTGTTAAAATAATTATTAACTCGTAATGCAACTAAAGAATACATCAGTTAACTCAGTTTCATGTCAGTGCATGTTCAGTTCAGCAGGGACAGGTGTTAGAGGATCATATTGCTATCAGTTGTGACTATAGTTATTCATGAGGATTTGCACAATCAATGAGATTGAGTTATGCCAATGAGAATTGGAGAATACCAAGTGATTATAGCCTCTACTCACGTGATTCCTAGTGTGAGTGATTCTTTTGAGGTAAATACGAGTTTGGTTCAACCATTCTCATCCATTCTTGTGCAGGTATTGAGCAGTGGAATAGATTTGGAGATCAGATCTGAGTTGTATTGTGTGTAACAGGTGGAGATAGTGCTGGATACTTGTGAGAAGTATTGACTATTGTAATTTTACTTGTTCTCAATCATTAATATACAGATAGTGTGGGGTTTTCATCTGTAATCTTTCCCCAGGTTACATACTGTGTTAATGTGTGCATGCTCTTGATGTTTTATTGTTATTAATGCTGCTATATTGATGATCAACGTAGAGGAGCTTATGTATTGTGTATGTATTCTGCAATAGTAATGATCAGGATAATCTCCATTGAATATGTGTTTATTATTCAAAATTTCTACATGGTATCAAAGCTGTTGATCATCAGATCTACTATTCTGGAAGTGTTTACATTCTATTTCTTCAGGCAGAGTCTGTAATCGGGCCAGGTAGCCTCTGGATTCATCCTTCCTTTGGAAGGTGAGATATCCGGTGAATGCCCATACAGTCAACTCTGTACGAGAAATATTTTTTTCCAACGAGTTCTAGATCGGAAGCGGTTGAGTTGGAGCTGGTGGAATTCGAATTTGCAGAAGTGTTTTCTTGGTGTCAAAACTAAGATGTCTTTCACAGGATTGCGATTGGAGTATGCCCTTGAGGGCAGTACGAACTATATTGCATGGAAGGATGGGATGGAGGCAACATTGGATGATAACGGGCTGAAGGAGTTCATAGAGACGGATGTCCCAAAGCCTATTGATGCTACTCAAGCTTATGCTTGGCAAAAGAAGACCGCAAAATGTCGAAGGATTCTGTTGGAGGGCGTGAAGGATCACATTGTTTCCAGCCTCCATGGAAAGGCTACTCCATATTTGATGTGGAAATCATTAACAAAATTATTCCAAAGCAAGAGCGATCAGAGGAAGCTAACGCTCAAAGATAAACTCAGAAACATCAAATGCGAGAAGGGTGACAGTATGCTCAAGCATCTCACGAAGTTCACTCAGTGTCGAGATGAGCTGGGAAGTGTGGGGGTTGATGTCGATGATGAGGACTTGGTGAGATTGGCTCTCCTTAGTCTTTCGAAGAGTTGGCATTCCTATCAGGACTCTGTCAATGGTTGGGAGAAATTGCCAAGATGGGAAAGACTGTGGTCAGATCTTGTGCAGGAGGAGATCGAGCGGAGTACCAGGGACGAATCTTCATCAAAGGGAGCTGATGAAGAAAATTACGCTTTGGCTGCCAAAGAAAAGAAAGGGAAGAGCAAGAAAGCTTCTCAGTTTGGTGCGAAAGGCAAGAAGTAGGACATGTCCAAGGTGAAGTGTTTTCACTGTCACCAGCACGGACACTATGCCACTAATTGTCTGCAGAAGAAGAAGAACAAGCAAGCTGTTGGATCTGTAGCAGGAGAAGCTCTAGCCTCACAGTTTGAGCTTGAATTTTCATTGATCACATGCTTGGTTTCAAGTGTGATGGGATCGGTGTGGTTCTTGGATAGTGGTGCGTCTTTTCACATGACGGGAGATAGAGATTTGTTTTTTGATCTGGAGGACAAAGATCTTGGAGTGCACATCGAGATGGGCGATGATGGTAGATATAGTGTGACCGATATCAGTACCATTTCCTTTGAGAGGGAGTCTGGTAAACCCTTCGTATTGAAGGAAGTGATGCATGTTCCAAGATTGAAGAAGAATCTTATCTCTGTGGCGATGTTAGAAGACAAGGGATATGATGTTGTTTTCAGCAAGGGAAAGGCTTTCCTGTGAAGTAAGACAACTGGAGAAACCCGGAAGATAGGGGTTCGAGTCAGGAACCTTTATCAATTGCATGTAGATGCATGTAAAGCCTTGAGCAACAAGGCAACTGATGGAGACTTGGTGGTTGAGAGGGAGGGTATATTACCTCTCAACATGCAGAGCTAGAAGAAGTCTTAGACAATTGTGGAGGAGCCACGATTGGTGCAGTAGCTTCAGGAGGTTGTGGAGCAGCCACAAAAAGGGAAGCTGAGTGGAGATCGAGTAGAGACATCTACTCATGTAGAGACCTCCAATAGGGGGAAACTTCGAGCCAGGTGGCCTGAGGGATCACATGTAGCCATACCTCCAGGTAGGAGGTGGGGCGATATAGAGTGATCGTACCAAGGAGGAGGGACATGATCCTTGAGGTACCCAACTTCTTGGATGAGACCTTGCTACAGGAGCCCCAATGTGGAGTGGCAGGAACTGATTGATTGGGTAGAGACAGATGCAGATGGAGTGGCAGAGAGAGTGACAGTGCAGGGAATCCCAGGATAATGCATAGCTAGCAGGCTACAACAATGCAAGAGGCACAAGTGTTTTGCACAGTGCTAGGTGGCACAGAGAGGTGTGCAATGGTGCGAGATGTATGGAGATGTTGCAGTAGCATAGATGTCAGAGAGGGAGCAATTTTCAGTAGCAGGTAGAGCTTCAACATTAGAGTATGTTCCTAGCCCAACAGAGGGGTTAGTTGGGAGTGTTTTGTTCCAAGTGTTGTTGGAGCAAGTGGATCGAGTCACATGTGTGTAGGCTCAACAGAGGCACATCGGGATATGGATCTTGGTACAGTCAGGAGGATGAGGTGAAGCTATGTGGCTTCACAGATGCATATTGGGCAGGGAGCCCAACGGAGCACATCGACATTAGGTACCATCATATTAGAGATTGTGTGCAGTGGAGAATCATGTTACTTTCATATATTCCCACGGAGGATTAAGATGTTGATATCTTGACGAAGGTGCTCACCAGGAGAAAATTCGAGTACCATCGAGACAGGATAGGGGTTGTAGATAATCCATATCTTGTTGAGAGGGAGTGTTGATAATGCAACAAGATGATGGAGCTTAGTGAAAATAAGTCGCCTTCACTAAGTGGACCCGGAGGCTATTTTTGGCGCAAAGTCTATTTTTAGACTATGTTTATTTTTAGACATATGGATCATGGTCTATGAGTTGCAAGATGATATTTGTGGATGATTGGTCATGTTGGTAAAAATAGATGGAACTCTATTTTTAGGCATATGGGTGGAGTCTATTTTTAGACTGCCAGGCTAAAAATAGAACAGTCGAATATTATTAGCTCTTAATAATATTTGGACTATAAACATTATCTTATTGTCTTGGAGCACTTCAGTTGGAGCTACAGATGTGGCACATGCAACTGCCAGAAGGAAATATGCTTTTCTTGTGGGTTAACTTGAGCTATTGCATGGAGGACTTTAGTTAGGACTTCAGTGATTGAGTTCTGTGGAGTTGGATCAAGAGTTTATGGAGTTGTGTTCAGTTTGACTTAGTTGAACTAGTTGTAGTTAGTCTAACTAGAAAATAGAATAATGTTGAGTGATGTGAATTAGTTATTAATTAATTCACTAATTATTAACTCATAAAGCAACTGAAGAATACATCAGTTAACTCAGTGCATGGACAGTTCAGTGGAGACAAGTGTTAGAGGTGAGTGAAAGGGCAAGACAGTTGTTAATAGTGACTATAGTTGTGCATGTGATTTGCACAATCAATGGATTGAGTATTGCAAATGAGGATTTCATGGTATATCCAAGTGAAATACGAATTTGGATAATTCATTCATTAGTATTCTCATGCAGGATTGCGCAGTGGAGGCAGACAAGCAGTGGTGGAGATTTGAACCTGTGATTGATTCAAATCTGAGCTAGTTTGTGTGTAACAGGTGGAGATAGTGCTGAGTACTTGTGAGGAGTATTATACTATGTATTGTTACATTTTATCAATCAATATAATATACAGATAGTTGGGGGTTTTCAGCTGTATGCTTTCCCCGTGATATACTGTGTTGATATGTGCGATTGATACTTCAATGTGCGCATGCGATTGTTTCTTAATACTGCAAAATTGATGATCAACGTAGAGGAGGTTATGTATTATGCATGATTCCGCAAATAGTGTATAATCAGGATAATCTCTGTGAATAAGTGTCATATTATTCAAAATTTCTACAGTCTCGAGGTATTATAGGTGCTCATTTGCCTCTCAATAGTGCAGGTATAATGGTTTCCAAGAGAACAGAGTCAAAGACACCATTCAGAGCATACCTCAAGATGCAGTCAATCAATCTATGAGCTTGCCTACTCACGAAGACATAAAGTTGTTCATAGACAAGGACATCAAGATATGATGACACTAGCATCACAACGAGGAGCATCATGAATAACAACTGAAGGCATCATACTGAATGAAACGAATGCAACAAATGTAAGAGGAATGTGGTTGACAACACAAAGGCAAGACAAAGTTGCAAGATCAAGCAGATCCACTGATAACGAAAGAAACTTTGGAGACTTAGGCTATGAGGTGACGATGCGACATGAAGGTCACAAGAAGACAGAGGATGGAACAAAGAAGGAGTTGCATGTGCTAAAGCATCAAATCAAGTGAGAACATGAAGCTACACAGATAGACAAATGAGTTACAATAGGATCAGGAACAATAGTGGGCATAACGTGCACTCACAGATGAAACTGTGCCCATACAAGTTAAATATCCGTCCCAGTAGCTAAGATGGAGTAGACATGGTGAGGAGTGTTGTTGATCACATGCAAGGGATTCATAAACATGCATGTCATTGTGCGCATGCATTTAATCCAATCTATTCAACACACTCACCAAGGTGAAGAGAAGAAGCAAGTCCAACTAGAGCTGAATATGTACTTTGGCATGTTGATACGCATGACCACCAACACACACTTGAAGATCAACATGGACGCTATGCATGCGCATGTTAGTAGACAAGTTGGATGAAGGGGCTGAACCAATGCACCAGTTGCAACGGAGGCAAGAATTTGCTTCATCAAGATGTCACCATGAGGTGCATGCACACCATCACAGACAACCAAGCTTGGCATCAACTCACCACCTTCACCATCACGATGATATCAAAGAGTTGGTCTCATCATAATGGATCGCGTGTCAGTGATGTCTTGCATTTCTTGTTCAAGTCATGTTGTCTCACATGAGTACATGTGCATTGTAATGTTGAGTCATGTCAAGTGTCAATAGTTGGACGTAACATTCATATAGTAGGTGAAGAGTCATGAGGGTAGTTGAACTGTCATGAAGGGGAATGTCAAGGGTCATCCCACCCTTTGCTATAAATAGTCCCTCATAACTCATTGTATAGGATTTTGGTTAGCCAAGATTCCAATAAGACTATCTTGGAAAGAGCTTGAAAAGTATTGTAATGCACCTTGGCTTCTCCACTGCATGAAGCTGGTTCATCTCTTTGGAAGAGTAGGTGGATGTGGCTATAATGTTCCACTATTGGGGCTAGCAAGTTTACATGAATGTTTGGATGATGGGAACTTACACTTATTTATATAATAAGAGCCAATATGTTTTCACGCATGTATTTTATTTGTTGTAACACTGATCTTTAACACTTGTAATGCATGTTTCTTTAACCTGCGTTCTACATTTGAACTGATCCATTTGTTGTAATGCATAATATATTAATGGAAATGTGTTGTATATGCTACTAATGTTGTCATGTCCATGTCAATTTCTCTACCAGATATCGGAGAAACATTTCACATGAACCTTGCTGTAACAATCGTTGCACTCATTCAGATCGATCCATGAGTGTTGTACATGTTATCTTACCTTGTATGTTGTGACTACCACAGCCGAGTGGACTACTCCATTGGAAGTTGTGTATTTTCTATGTGTTGTGTGTTCCTAGCCAAGTTGGGATTGATCCCTTTCAACTTGGAACTTACCTTCATCCTCATCTCAACCCACCTATGTTAGAACCTCTCATACACCTCCCTTGACTCATTGCAGCAGTCACACCCTTGCTACTAACAAAGTTATCTTCATGTCCTCTATGAAACATCACGGTCAAGGAATTGCTTTACGACCCATTATTGGAACTCCTACACCAAATAGTCTGAGGTCTAATTGTGATGTCTTACCAGGGCGATCCCCTAACATGTTTGTGTGTCCAACACCATCAACATTTTGGCGCTAGAAGGAGGGCTAGATGACAAGGTGAGTCCTCACATCTGTTTTTATTCTCTACACATCTATCATGACTACTTACAGAGTCGCTCTTCCGGAGTGCATGTCCTATGAAAATGACTTCACTATCTTGGAAAATATCTCGAATAACTTGTCTCATAAAACATATGATGGTGGAGGCTATGTAGCCTTGGTTAGGCTCACAGTCAACATTATAGGCTCATGCAAAAGACATGGAATCTTTGAGGAATACATGAGCTACGCGCTGTTCATCTACACACTTCAAGGGCACCTAATGCACTGGTGTGCCACACTGCCCAAAAAATATATTCATTCTCTTATTCATCTGGTCAGAGAGATAGACCATGCTTTCAATCACTTTGACGTTGAAACACTTGATCAAGAAATTCTGAAGTTACGAAAAACACCCAATGAATCTGTTGATCAGTTTTACACATGCTTTTGTAATCTTGCATACCGATTTCTTGAAGATGAAATTTATTTGGAATTTCTTTATGGAAGGTTTGAGTATCTTCTTCACATATCCGAACCCCACTCACACACTTCAGTGATGGAGTTGCGTAATCACAGGCAGGCACAGTCGCTATCACAAGTGACTGTCTGCCTTCACCTCATCAAAAAAATCCACCACCGTGGAGTGATGTGGGAGATCATTGATCTGAAATGGGGGTTTGATAACTTGTTATTCTTACAAGAACCTCCCATTCAGTAAACAATTAAATGATCTAGCTTATATATGACGTTTGTGGAATTAAATACTTGAAACAGGTGTCTGTTTTATTTTAACTATTTAAGTGCTTTAATTCCATTTGTTTTTGCTGATATTAAACACATATAACAACCATATAATTCAAAAAATAAACATCAACACATAACAAAAAATTTAACCTAGGAGTTCACCCGAATATCATGGGCTACGTCTCCTTGAGCTTTTGTCATCTTGACTTGGCTCTTTGGGATTATGGCAAATTTTCTTTTACAAGTTCCACACTTAACTCCCAAGGTTATTGAAATGAACCAATGGGCTTAGAATACCATCTATATCCCTATCATGGCTATCATCACTCTGTAAATAGATCTAAGATCTCTTAGACTTGATTCCTTCAATCAATGATCTGAGCTACCCTGAGCTTCTTGATGGCACTAACTCCTTCAAAATTCTCTAGCTGTCACTGAAACTTCATGTAATATCTCCAACACATATTAGATAGTGAAGATAAACTGATCATTTGCTCAAAATGAGCACTAAATCCCCAAACTAGGCCTTCCTCCATGGTTGGCACTTGGTTGCCTGAAAATTCCCTGTAGCATCTCGGCCTTTAGAAGTCCCTAAATGCTTATGCAAATCCATGAAATGGATTTAGAAGGCTCATTATAGCCAGGAATGACTGTTGGTTCACTGAGAACAAGTACTGGTAGCTCCTACAATTGCCTCAAACTCTTAGTGGCCTTGAGCTCCAAAATCTCCTTAGATGAAAATCTCAATGAAGATAACTTCTTCAGCTTCTCTGCACTATTTCATTGGCTTCAGAAGGCTCCAGTTAGCCTAGCTAGCCTCTTATTTCACTCTCTTTGGTCGAAAACTACTCCTGGAGTGCATTTAATCAATATCCCCTAGGGATACTCCACTAAATTTGGTGAACTGCACTTAACTCTAGTTAAATTTAGCATAACCACCTTTTTAGCTGCTCCGCTAAGTTGACCGTTGTAGGTAGCCATTACCGTAACTATTGGGCATGCATATGAGGTGGTATGATCCTGGTAGTTAGGGATAATCCTCACTGGAAGCATTTCAAATAGCAGAATCGCCACCATCGATCTATCCTGCTCGATGCAATAGATATCTCGTCAACCTAGATGATCTCCACCATCGATGTGACCCGTCCAATCGAACGACTGTCATGCAATCTCGTGCAGATTCTTGCATGACCATTATCAAGTCGAGAGCGCGCGAGAAAAGTAGTTTTCTCATGCTACATGTTGACCGCTAAGGTTAATTGTGTGAAATCATAGAACACCATTTACAACTTTTTGTCCGCGCAAGATACCATTTCCCAGTTTCCGAATACTACCCACGTGCTCAATACGAAACTTAAAGAAAGACTTTAAGGAAAGGTTTAGTGCTTACCCCAAAGGGAACATTCTAGGGAATATTCTAAGGAATATTCCTTGGAATATAATTTTTTTAATATTTTCAGAAACCAAATTAATCTTGGTGAAACGTCCAAAAATTGTAGTTTATTGGACTTTTCAAATTGTGATAGCTCCTTCATACGGTATTAGTTTTTTGAACTGTTCATGGTTCCAGAATAAATAATATGGGATCTATCCGGTTGCTCAAGT
Organism: Pinus taeda; assembly: GCA_000404065.3. Taxonomy (NCBI): domain Eukaryota; kingdom Viridiplantae; phylum Streptophyta; class Pinopsida; order Pinales; family Pinaceae; genus Pinus; species Pinus taeda. The sequence goes on along the minus strand of APFE030699628.1, from coordinate 344,666 downwards.
TCAAGACTCTTTCAAACACTTTGAAATTTTAGTTATCATTTAGGTCATAGATCAATATCTGATCACTCCTCCCCATTAGGAATCTTTTGGACCCCAAAAGACTGATATATTGATCTGTACAGTAGATGAGAGTACATCACCCACTTCTTTCAACCTCCATACACTTTCCTTGCATGGTTAGTGCCTTTGAACTAAAACTCAAAGGTAGTTGACACTTCCCTTCCTGGATGCATTTGTCCTCTTGTTAAGAACTGTCTTCCTTGAACTCATTCAGAATTTCTGTTGAGAAGTTTACAGAAGGTAGCTGAACATTGCTCCCTTGATCATTGACCCAAGGTGGCTCAAAAAAACATGAGATTACATCATAAATATATGAATACTTAACTGATATTTGCATTTGTACCAATGAAAGTATGTTTTACTGGGTCAAGAAGTCAAACCACTTCTTACCAAGCCGCTTCTATGGTGACTTTTACTGCTGCAAATCTTCTTTTGACATCTTTTCAAAAACAACATAATTCAAAAAACAACTTGATGACATAAATTCACATCATGTGAATCATCATCATGTCTCTTACATCTTGTGTACAAATGATTGACTAAATCACAAGTCGACAAAAACATACCTTTTCAATCAACTGACTCTCCAAGTCAAACATGTACAAAAGGAACTTGATGATTCTTTTTCAAAGTAGAAAGAATTTCACCTCTTTGTGAAACACTTCATCATTATCTCCCTTTTTAAATCTTGGAGACAAATCAACTTTTCCAAGTCAATATGATATTGCATGCATGTTTAAACAAAGTAATCGACCATCAAGTCAATTGCACATACATGTTCAAATGCAATGAAATCATGAATATTCCTTTATTCATACATACCATTCTCATGCATGTATTCCATTCTTCAACTTTCTCTCAAGCACAATCATAAGTACAAGATCCTCAATCATATTTAAATGTACTTACAAAGCTAAAATGAACATAATTTTGCTGCAATAAAGAGAGTCTTACACTCAACTTTTTCATTCACATTTTTGGTAAAACCCTGCAACTTGCATTCCATTGGCAAAGAAATGTATCAAATCAAAATACATGCAACCTTTAATTGGATAAGAACTCTAACCATTTCTTACCAATCCATATTAAATGTGCTTCCTTTAATTTCACATTAACATCAACATCTGAATTATCCTGAAACACATCAATTATGGAAACTTCCTTTCCATTCTTTCCATTCTCTTTTTCCACCTTCTTCAAATTTCATGGAAGAATTTTTGGATTCATAATCCAACACTTTTCAGCAATATGTTCTTGCTTATGGCAATAATTGTGACACATGTTCATCCAATTTACAACATAATTTTCCTTGTCCAATGGACCTTTGACTTCTTGCCTCCTTTTATTCAAAAGTTTCCTATATGTGGCCATTTTCTTCCAACATCTAGAAACACTATGGTTAACCAAACCACAAAAGGAACATGCAATTTTTTTTCCAATGCTTATGTGGAAATTTACCATGCTTAATATAATCAAAAGAAATGTGATTGAAATCAGATTTATACCTTTCTCTTTAATCTTTGTTGCCTTCATGACAAGGTGAAGTGAATGAAGAAGTAGCTCCGTTTGGAACACCATCAATCTCTTCAATGATTTTAGAGCTTTCACAACTCCCTTGTTCAAGTGCATGCTTATGAACACCTTCTTCTTGCAAAGTATGTTTCAAACAATTGCATTCCCCATGAAAAAAATCTTTACAAACTTGAGCTAGAGAACCTAAAATGAAACTCCTTCTAGGAATTGTTTCAATTGCCTTCATGGCTACTTTGTAACTTTCTCCATAAGATTTTCCATAGCCAAGACCCAAATACTTAGGCCTTTCCTCAACCATTATTGGCTCAACTATGCCTTGTGCATGTTTTCCCAATCCTGTTCCTTCATAGCCCATTTTTGACATCAACTTGGACACTATGCCTCTTGTATGTTTTTCAAAAGAACCAACATAAACATTTTTAGAGGAAATTGAAGATAAACTAGAATTGTTTACCTCTTCTTCAAACTGATGCTTTACTAAGGCTTCTTTGGAAACAAGGAGCTGTGTCTCCATCTCACGCATCCTTTCTAGGTTCATATTTGCAATATGAAATTGGCTCTCCATTTCCTATAATTTGTCAAAAAGAATTTGCTTCTCTTCCTTCATGGAATTCAACTGCTCTCGAAGTTTGGTGCTCTTCCTTTCATCTTCATACATTTGTTTCACCATATCCATCATGATGAACAAGTGTTGCTTCATGTCTTCATCAAATAATCTTGTGAAGGAGAAGGATTTTGAAAACTCACTTGTAAAAGTTGTGATTATAGAAATGAACAAAAGAACTTCAACAAAATTCACAAATATTTCAAAGAACTAATGGTTGTAGAGTCAAACTCTTATTCAAGAATCCTTTTGCAAACAAAACCTCTTGTGCTTAAAGGGTTTCCTTGAGGTCCTTTGGGTAAGAATAATGCTTTCATCTCTTCTTCCTTCTTGTCCTTTCTTGGACATAGCTATCAGTAGCTTTCCCTTCACCTTTGCAAACTCAAACAATAGTCAGTTTACAAATAATCAAATAGTCAAATCCTTTGTATTGTTTAAACACCTTTCAAGTTAAACAAGCAACCTACTGCTTTGTCAATCAAGCAACTTATTTCTCTTTCAATCAAGAAACTTGCTATGATACCACCTAATAAAAAATGGGGGTTTGATAACTTGTTATGCTTACAAGTACCTCCCATTCAGTAAACAATTAAATGATCTAGCTTATATATGACATTTGCAGAATTAAATACTTGAAATAGATGTGTGTTTTATTTTAACTGTTTAAGTGCTTTAAGTTCATTTGTTTCTTCTAATATTAAACACATATAATAGCCATATAATGCAACAAATAAACATCAACACATAACAGCAGATTTAATCTAGGATTTCACCCAAATATCATGGGCTACGTCTCCTTGAGATTTTGTCATCTTGACTTGGCTCTTTGGGATTATGGAAAAGTTTCTTTTACAAGTTCCACACTTAACTTCAAAGGTTACTAAACTGAACCAATGGGATTAGAATACAATCTATATCCCTCTCATGGCTGTCATCACTTTGCAAACAGATCTAAGCTCTCTTAGACTTGATTCCTTCAATCAGTGCTCTAAGCTACCCTAAGCTTCTTGATGGCACTAACTCATTCAGAATTCTCTAACTATCATTGAAACTTCATCTACTATCTCCAACACATATCAAACACTAAAAATAAACTGATCATTTTCTCAAAATGAGCACTGTATCCCCAAACTAGGCCTTCCTCCACAGTGTGCACTGGGCTACTTGAAACTTCCTTGTAGCATCTCGGCCTTTAGAAGTCTCTAACTTCTTCTAAAAATCCTTGAAATTAATTCAAAAGGCTCATTATAATTAGGATTGACTATTGGTTCGCTGAGAACGAGTACTGGTAGCTCCTACAACTGCCTCCAACTCCTGGTGGCCCTAATCTCCAAAATCTTCCTAGATGAAAATCTATATGAAGATGACTTCTTCAGCTTCTGTGGGATGTCCAATTGGCTTCACAAGGAAAATTAGCTTATATAGCCTCTTGTTTCACTCTCTCTAGTTGAAAACTTTTCCTAGAGTGAATTTAATCAATATCCCCTAGGGATACTCCACTAAATTTGGTGAACTACACTTAACTCCAGTTAAATTTAGCATAACTGCCTTTTTAGCTACTCCGCCAAGTTGACCGTTGAAGGTAGCCATTACCATAATTGTTGGGTGTGCATATGAGGTGGTATGATCCCAATGGTTATGGATAATCCTCAATGGAAGCATTTCAAATAATGGAATATCCACTTTCTATCTATCCTGCTCGATCCAGTAGATATTGCATCGTCCACTCACCAACTAACCCAAATGATCTCCGCCGTTGATGTGACTCATCCATTCAAACGGCTATCGCACAATCTTGTGCAGATTCTTGGACGACTAATATTAGGCCGAGAGCATGCAACAAAAGTAGTTGTCCCATGCTATGTGTCGACTGCTAAGGTTAATCACGTGAAATCGTAGAATACCATTTACAACTTTTTGTCCGTGTGAGATACTGTTTCCCACTTTCCAAATACTACCCACGTGCTTAATATGAAACTTATAGAAAGACGTTTAAGGAAAGGTTTAGCGCTTACCCCAAAAGGGAAAATATACTTTTTTTAATATTTTCAAAAACCAAATTAATCTTCGTCAAATGTCTAAAAATTTCAATTTATTGGACTTTTCAAATTGCAATAACTCCATACGGTATCAGTTTTTCAAACCATTCATGACACCAGAATCAGGAAGACGTATCTATCCGGTTGCTCAGGTTCGACACTCTTTCAAACACTTTGAAATTTGAGCTATCATTTAGTTCATGGATCAATATCTGATCAACCATGCACATTCCTTTGTTGAACTTTCACACTCTCCCACCTCACCTACTCTTGCGATTTGCACAAATTTGGCTTGCAGTCATGTTGGTTTTCATGTGGACTCTTTCCCTAGACCTCCCTCATCATGTTCTGTTGATACTCCATATTGTACTATCTTGTGTTCTCCCATTTCGGACTCCTCACCTATTTTATACGAGGATCAAGCTGTTGACAGAGTTGTTGTTATGTAGCCAACCTGCACCATCATTCACGATGAGTGTGTGTGGGAATCTAAAGAAGAGCTTTCGGTGAAGGATGACTCCCTTCTAGCTGCACCTCATTTTCTTTATCCTGACATTACTTGTGATTCTGCCACTACTGATTTCTCCTATGAAAACTCATTTACAAATGCTTCTACTCTCCATCATTCACAAGACACCTCGGATGTCAGCCTGTCATTACAGTGCATAGAGGAAACATCTTCCTCAGAAAATCCATTCAAGCTATAATTTATCTTTCTTGAAAACACAAAGGGTGAACATCTTTGCTTCTCACCTACCCCTCTTCCCGATTCATCAAATCATGAGGATGCTGACAAACATCCTAGATTTTTTGATCTTGGTTGTTGTGATCTATTCACTTCCTCATCTAATCAAGATGTTGATTCAACCATTGTTAATCTATCCAAGACATTGGTCTACGATGATCTATCTGTCCATGAGGTCGAAACCCCCCAGACTGTTGAGGCACTTCAGTACGAGCTAATGGTTATGTTAGGGCCTTGCTATCTTGAGGTTGGTCTCACTTTCGGTCAAGAAATTGTTGAAACACTCAAGGATCCTCATCACTCTCTACTTTGCACTAAAGATCAACCAAACACCTAGACTTCGCTTTCTCTACTCGAACTACATGATCCCATCACTCATGCATTGGAGGAATCTTACACAACAAGAACACATTCGCAACAAAAGTGGTCTACCTTTCTCATGTTTGCTTGCATGTCATAGTCAAGAGAATGCATACACTCAACATCTGCCTGCAGTGTAGCACAACATCATGGCAACACCACAGAATGCATGTCATGCATTATCACTCATCTTTATTCTTTGGTCACTTGTAATCTTAGAGTGTGTTTGTCTTCACTATTACATATTTCTTGTTTATTGGTTCACACAACTGTCCTATTCGTGAACCTTGCCTTCACCAATATGGGTCAACTAATGCATCAGTGGCAACATTAGAAGTATCACTTCACGTGAGATGACCCATGCACTATTAGCTTAGGAGTAGGAGTAGTGTTTTCTTTTGAGTTGTTTTCTTGAATTCTTGTTTGCTTACTTGCTTTTTTTATTTGTTTCTCTGCTTGTTTGTTTGCTTACTCACTTTTCTTTTTCTTTTTATTCTTCTCTTGATTTGCTTTATTTTTTGTTAGTTCGCTTGTTTTGTTTCATAGGATAGTTTTGCTTGAGACCATATATGAATCTTGAAATGAGCTGGGCAAAGTACAAGAGGCCTAGTGATGCTATCACTACTTGGTTATCTGTCATCTTGCTTCTGTATGAAGAACTTGTTACTTTTAGTCCATCATACGTCGATGGAAGATACATGTTGTTTGAAGTGAACCTTGGTGAAAACACAACACTTGCATGCTAACTAGTGTCAACTACTCTAGTCGGTTTTTTTTTCGGTTAACCCTTGTCAACTCAGTCAAGTAGAGTATGGTGAGGGAGAAAACCTAAATAGACATGTCAGAGATATATAAACTACTTCTCTATTGGAATAACCTCTTTTGTTCTCAATAAGTTGGGATTTCTCTTCTACCTCTGAAATGAATAAGTGCTATGCACAGTTGAAAAATATTTAAAAAGTGATTTTTTTTTGAAAAATATGAAAAATGATTAAATCGAAAGAAGAGAAAGGCTTCCTACGTAGGGAGGTGATGCAGATAACTCTGTCAGGGTATGGACTAGTCTCGCTGGTAGCAAAGCCGTGCTTGTGTTCCTATGTGACTCCATCGGGGTACTGTCTAGGCCTGCTAGCAATAGAGGAACACCAGAAATGAAACCAAGACTTTAACAACTACACTACTTATGCACCAATATACCCCTAAACCCCAATAAAAAAAACTATGATGCCTTGGCTTGGAATGTGTGTCAATTGACCAAGAGCTTGGCAGATGCTACATCTTACAATCAAGCTAGTGTGAAACAGAGATGAACAGAGAGCTAAGTAATACATCCAGAAGAGTTAAATTTGCTTTCCAAACAAGGTCCATTCAGAGAGATGGATTTCTACCAGTGTGTCATCAAGTGTTGTAGTGGCTACAACCATCCTCCAAAATTTTTCTTTAGCTTCATTTTGGAGCCTCCTTTCCAACCTTCATAGCAGCTTGCCTTGCTTAGTTAAGTTCATAAGCTTCAGCCTTTTCTTGCACAAAGACAACCTTTTCTTTTTCACTCAGACTTGGTCGAGATGCAATCTAAGTGGATTCCCCAAGAAAACTGAGCATTTCTAGAGGGAAACTAACCTTCTCTCCAGAAATTGTACAATCCTGTTTGGCAGCCTGCTAGTCTCTAGGATTGCGCAATCTAGCCAGTGAACACTCCCAACAAGAATTGTGCAATTTTCCCCAGCAGGGCTGCTCAGCCTACAATTTGTGAAAATATGGGCAATAACTGGCTACTCTGCCAAGAAATTGCACAAATCTCCTGGGAAGTTAGCTCAACTCCCATCCAGAAATTTGCATTTCCTTCAAGCAATCGAGCAGTCTATTGCATGTGCAACTGAGTTGACCGGTTCCCTTTAGGACTGAGCAAAACTGACTTGCATGCATGGGTTACTTCTCCCAAGGAAACATGCAAAGGTATCCCTTATTTTAGGGATCTATGATAAGAAGTTGGAGGTTACATGCAAGGGTCATTTCAGAAACCTCCCACCAAGTGTCACTTTCCCTAGATTTGTGGCATGAGCGTCATGTTGGCCCTTAGTTTTGGTCTTGTTTTTGCTCTAAAAAAATTACTAATCCATATATTTACCATCCATTTTTCACTTTATCCATCCCATTTTGATGTATTTTATATCCATTCAGGTATTTAATTTTTATTTTTCAAATTCTAAAGTTTTTATGAAAATTTGGTTTTAAGTGCAAAAATTGGCAGATTTAGAAATTTCCGTAATAGCTATATGGTTGATATGGTTGCAGGACACTTGGGAATGAATTATATGCATGGATGGATAGCTTGGGAACTAGGACTAAGCCATCTATTCTTAGTTCGAACAAAAAAAGCTTTTATTAGGCCCATTTAGTGCTAGTCAATCATGACTAGTCATTCAGAAATCCCATAGAAATAGGGTAGTTTTGAGATTCTATGGGATTGACCATATCTCTTGGGATGGGAGTGATGAATTTGACTTAGATAGATGGATAAGAGTAGATGGGTTTGTTTGAATGATTATAGATCAGTTTTTTTCATGAGACTTCTATTTAAAAGCCAAAACTTTGATGGCTTATGTATTGACTTAATATACTTTTCTGCTGAGACACTTTTGGATTGGAGAGTTAATTTGAAGACTTGTTATATTATTATTTTTCTGTTCAATTATATGGATGCATGACTGAATTTGAGCTTCTAATATCACTCTTCAAGTGTGCAAAGCAAGGGTGGAGGGCCCCCATTCCAAGCTAAGTACACTTCCTTGTTAACTAGTTTTATTTCTTGTAATCTGGTTTGTAGAACTAGTTTCATGCTTTATTGCAAATTGGTTTATGGTTAATGTATGGTGATTGATTTCATTAGATCTTAGCTTGTTCATCATTTTATTAAGTTGGAAAAACAAAGTGCTCAAGTTGAGCACTCTTTTTGTTAACTTGGTGAACTATTACTAGTTTCCTTTGATTACATGCAAGTAGTTTTCTTATGTAATTTTGGCATTAAGGTGAATGAATTATGATGAAACATATTATGTTTCTCTTAATTTAGGAGCCTTATTTCATTGATAATTTATCCATCTTAAGTTCTTAGTTTCAATCTCTGATTCATTAAGTAGTAATTGAGGTAGTAGTGGACTTCTTGAGTTAAGAACCATTTCAGTGTTTTTCCTCTTTTGAAACCAAGTGAATTGGAGTTGTAGTATGTATTGATTTAGTTTTTGAAAAACTTATCTTTCAAGGTTTGATTACATCTGATATTCACACGTAGTGAACTTGCCTCAAAGTGTTACCAACTCGGATTGATAAGAAATATTTGTGTTAATTTCGGTAAACAAATTAGCTCAACATTTTGGCGCCGTTGTTGGGGAGGCAAATATCGACATAATCAATAGGAAGATAAATTTCAAAATTTTCTAAAAACAAAAACATTAGTTACATTCCTTTTAGTTATGTTTCTTTATGCCTAGACAGAGAGATCCTCAAGGTAGATTTGTTAAAACCCCCCCAAAAGTAGAGATAGTACCATAAAAAACCCCAGTTACTGGTAATCCAATAATTGAGGAATTGGAAGAAAAACAAAGAACTGGACAAAGGTTAACTTTAATTGAGAGGCAAACTTTGTTAGCTTGGGAAGAAAAACAAAAACACCCATCAACTTCAGGAAAACAAAAGGAAATTATTAAAGAAAAACAACCTGTCTTCCATCTATAAATCAACCTGTCTTTGAACAACCTGGATCTCCACTTAAAATTGAAACAACTAAACCAATGGCAGAAGAGGGACATGGATCTGTTATTTTCACTCCTAAACAACAAATTGAATATGAGAGACAACAAAGAGAATGGAGAAGAAAAAGAGAGGAGGAGGCAAAACAAGAAAATGATAGAAATATAGAAAATGATCGGAAAAGACAAGAAGATGGTCATGATCAGGAATCTACCTTTCTCTTTCCAATAGTGGATACAAGTGCAATATTAGGAGAAGAGGTGAAAATGAAAAATATTCCACCTTCTTTATTGCCAAATTTTTATGGAATGTCAATGGAAGATCTTGATGCTTTTATGTTTGAATTTGATATTCTATGTAGAACATATGGATACACTGATGACAACTTCGTCTTTTTCCTACTACATTAAAAGCAACAACTTTAAAATGGTTCATGGGTTTAGGAGAGAAAACAATAAATTCTTGGGATGAGATGAGATCAGTCTTCCTTAAAAAATATCAAGCTTATTGTAGATCTAGGGACTCAAAGGAAGATGTTTTTAGAATGACACAACAAGAAGATGAAAGTTTAGAAGAATATTTGGAAAGATTTGCATATAATCTACAAAAATCTAAACAACACTCTCTAAATCAAGAAACCATTCGAACAATCTTTCTCAAGGGTGTAAGGGATGAATACCTTGACATTTTGAATGTGATGGGTAAAGGAGACATTTCAAACTTACCATTTGAAGAAATTGTTGAGTTATGTCAAAAATATTCTAGAGGAGATCAAAAACTAGAAAGAGAGAAGCAAGTTCAAAAGCAGCAAAGTCAGCAGCAGGAGGGATAACAAGAGCGGAAATAGGAAGCTTATTGGAAAACTTCAAAACTGATCTCTTAAGTACATTGGGAACAAAAGTAGATGTTCTAAAGGAAAATAAGAAGAAGGAAGAACACGAACAAGCTCTAGCAATCTTTTGTTCCAAATGTAGAAAGAAGCATCCATTAAGAGAATGTCCTTTGGATAGTATTCAGGTATGTGGTCTTTGTACAGAAAATCATTCAACATAACATTGTCTAAGATTGAAATAATTTCAAATGAACTCAATGGAAGAAGTGCAAGGAATAGAAGGTTTTTATTATGTAGCACCACAAAGACCATGGAAACCTAGGATGCCCCAACAAAATCCGCAACAATTCCCTCAACAAAACTACCTCTATCCACCTCAAAATCTTTGGAACCCTCCAATGCCATGGCAAGCTTGGCCTCCACAAAAATATCCACACCGACCTACACAAGGATGGAGAGGATATGGTTATGGAAACCAACCACCTCAACAGTATCAACAACAATACCAGTAACAATACCAACAGCCATTTCCATATCCACAATATCCACAGTCCATGCCATTTCCACAACAAAATTCTGCATATCCACCATCCATGCCATTTCCATAGCAGACTCAACCACAACAGTTATAGCTACCCTCAAACCAACCCAGACCAACTCAATTACCAGCCCAACCAGTGGCAAATCCAAACAATAAAGTGGATAAGTCTACATACATTGTAGAGGAAGTAGCATATTTTCCCACATATTCTATTCTTCCTCTAAATTATGTCCATTTAAGGTCTGGAAAGGTGCTTAGAAAGGATTCTCCACCAATCACAGAAGAGCCAATTGAACAAGGAGAATCACATGAAACATCACAATCTAAAACACAAATTCAGAAAGGGAAAACCATTATAACTCAAACACCACCTTATCCTGAGAGGTTAGTGGAACAACAAAAAGAAATGACCCTTCCTAAATTTGATATTTTAGATGAATTGAAAAATTCTAATGTAAAAATCCCTTTATTGAAGGCAATTAAAGAGATAACAATATATGCTAAAACAATAAAGGAATTGTGCATTAAGAAAATAGGTAAAAAGAAGAAGGATTCTACTACAATACAAGTCATTGGCAAATTACCAAGCCTCATGTCCACACAAACCATTGTAGAGAAATATATTGATCCTGGTATCCCTATGGTTACTATCTCAATAAATAATTTCTCAGTACCAAATACATTAATAGACTTGGGAGCAACTATAAATGTAATGACTATGGATACAATGAAAAATCTGCATTTAAACAACATTAGATCAACTTCTACAATTCTAGAATTAGCAGATAGATCTAAAGTTGTTTCGGAAGGAATGCTAGAAGATATCATAGTCTCCTTGGATTCATGGGAATATCCCGTTGAATTCCTTATCTTGCAACCAAAAACAAATTTGGGAGGACATCCTCTAATCTTAGGCAGACCATGGTTAGCTACCACTGATGCCTTTATAGGATGCAGATCAGGAAGTATGATTATTTCACATGGAGATGAAAGGAAACACATTGCTCTTTATTCACCTGCACAATCATCTTCTTTAGAATCAATACTTGAAAGTCAAGAACAACAACAAACTAAATCAGTTTTAAGTATAAATCAATTATTTGACCTTAGAGAAGAAGAGGAGAATGAAGACTTAATGGATCTTTTCATTTCAGAACCAAATATTTCAGAGCAGCTTAGAGAGGTTCAATATGAAGCTGCAAGTAATCTTTTGAATCAATGTTTTTAGGAAACTTGTACTATTTAAACTTTGCAGAATTCTTTTATAGACATCTTTCCTGTAAACAGAATCTCCAATCCAACAACAAAAACAATTGAGATATATCCCGGAAAACATTTGAACATTGGAAACAAATTGCAATTAGCACAAGAAAAAGAGGTAATTGCATTATTACAAAAATATTCAAAAGATTTTGCCTGGGATTGTACCGACATGAAAGGAATCCATCCCAGCACATGTATCCACCACATCTATACAGATGATCAAATCAAACCTGTAAGGCAACCTCAAAGACGAATGAATCCCATGATGAAAGAAACAGTGAAAGAGGAACTGCAAAAATTGTTAAATGTTGGATTCATCTATCCTATTTCAGATAGTCAATGGGTTTCTCCATTGGTAATAGTACCAAAGAAAAATGGAAAATGGAGGGTATGTGTAGACTATCGGGAATTAAACAAAGCCACATTAAAAGATCATTTTCCCCTACCATTCATTGACCAGGTTCTAGA